>VRLP01003849.1:0-57416 GCA_009660295.1 Lophius piscatorius | reverse complement strand
GCCACACCATGACAACACAGACACTACAGCCACATCATGTTATCACAGACACTAAAGCCACATCATGACATCACAGACACTTCAGCCACATCACAGACACTTCGGCCACATCATAACATCACAGACACTAAAGCCACATCATGACATCACAGACACTTCAGCCACATCACAGACACTTCAGCCACATCATGACATCACAGACACTACAGTCACATCATTACATCACAGACACTAAAGTGCATTATAAATTAAATGTATTTTTATTATTTATTATTATCACAGACACTACAGCCGCATCATGTGATCACAGACACTACAACCACATCATGTGATCACAGACACTACAGCCACAAATCACAGACACTACAGCCACATCATGACATCACAGAGACAGTAGACGTCTCTGTGATGTCACCGTGTGTTCTGGCTTCTTCTGAACCAGCATGAACGTTGTAGCAGAAGATCTTATTGGTTCAGAGAACCTTCAGTCATTGTCAGGCGGCTGAGGTCACAGGCGGCGGCTGAGGTCACAGGCGGCGGCTGAGGTCACAGGCGGCGGCTGAGGTCACAGGCGGCGGCTGAGGTCACAGGCGGCCACAGAATCAGGTTGAGGTTCTTCTCTCCCGTTAATAATAATTATATCTTATACTTCTTAAATTTCTTTACGCAAAACTCAAAGCTGCTTCTCAGATTTGTTCGGGCTGGAGGCGTCGGCGGTGGAAGGATGCAGGAACGTTCATCCGTGATCTTCTCTCCGTCTTCCTGCAGATCCACAATCATGTCTTCCGGCTCAGCGACGACGCGGATCCTGATCAAAGGCGGAAAGGTGGTGAACGACGACTTCACGCAGGAGGCCGACGTCTACGTGGAGAACGGCGTCATCCAGCAGGTGGGGAGGGAGCTGATGATTCCGGGCGGAGCAAAGGTGATCGACGCGGTGGGAAAACTAGTCATGCCCGGCGGCATCGACACCAGCGTCCATCTGGAGGAGAGTTTCATGAACGCCACCGCGGCGGACGACTTCTACAGCGGCACCAAGGTAACCCTTCTGACTGTGTAAAACGCCATTTCCTCTCTGACCTCTGCTCCACGCCACCGTGATGACACACCCCCCTCCGCTCCACGCCACCATGACTGTTCGTCAACAGCTCCGAGACGTGACGGATGGCTGCTTCTTTCTTTCAGAAGACGCCTCACCCCCCCCCTCTCCCCCCTCACTCCCCCCTCACTCCTCCCTCTCTCCCCCCTCACTCCCCCCTCACTCCCCCCTCACTGCTCCCTCACTCCCCCCTCACTCCTCCCTCGCTGCTCCTCCCCGCCTGCCACCGCGCTCCAGAAGACAAATGCAGATCCGTTACCGTGGCGACGCTCACATTCTTCCCTGGCACCATTGTGCTTGTAGACAAAGACTCTCTGGGTCAGCAGACAGAAAACATCAAACCGCGTAGAAGATTAAAACTTATATTGTTATTATTTCACCGATGAGCCGTAACATTAAAACCAGCTCTCTCTCATATCGGTAGATTTGGGCTCCAGGAGACCTCTGAAGGTTTTCTGTGATCAGCCATAACATTATGACTACACTACCATCATAACATCCCCATGATGTAGAAGAGAACCTGATCCATCAGACCAGACCACCTTCTTCCATTTCTCCGTGGTCCAGTTCTGATGATGATGGGTCTGTCGTAGGAGCTTTCAGCAGTGGACAGGGGTCAGAGGTTACTCTCACCGGTATGTGGCTATGCAGCCCACTGTGATGTCACTGTGAGTTCTGACTCCTCTCTATCAGAATCAGCAGGAACTTATTCAGCAGTTGGTGCTCCAGTAGATCTTGTGAGGGATCAGATAAGACAAGCTAACCTTCATCCCTGGTGGTCCTTCCTTTGACCACTTTGGTAGCTTCTAACCGCTGTAGACCAGGAACACCCTGGGGATGTTCTGACCCAGTCCTCTAGATATCACAATCTTATCAAAGTCCAGATCAAACAGTGTTCTGTCCATAACCATTATCACTGGTTATTATGTTATGGCTAAGTCTCTCAGAACCTCATCCTGGTCCATTTTTAACACTTCCAACATCAACTACAGGACAAAACGTTCACCTACTGTCTGATTACCCCACCCACTGACAGGTAACCATGGTAACCAGATAATGTATCCCACCCACTGACAGGTAACCATGGTAACCAGATAATGTATCCCACCCACTGACAGGTAACCATGGTAACCAGATAATGTATCCCACCCACTGACAGGTAACCATGGTAACCAGATAATGTATCCCACCCACTGGCAGGTAACCATGGTAACCAGATAATGTGTCCCACCCACTGACAGGTAACCATGGTAACCAGATAATGTGTCCCACCCACTGACAGGTAACCATGGTAACCAGATAATATATCCCGCTTCGAATTTTTCAAAGTGGCTAATGAATGAACGAATGAACAAACGAACAAACGAACGAACGAACGAATGAATGAATGAACGAATGAACGAGTGATTCTTTTGCTCCAGGCTGCTCTGGCTGGAGGAACCACGATGGTCATCGGACACGTTCTACCTGAGAAGAACGAGTCTCTGCTGGAAACATACGAGAAGACTCGCAGCATGGCGGACCCCAAAACCTGCTGCGACTACGCGCTGCATGTAGGAGTGACCTGGTGGGAGCCGAAGGTACGTCCCCCCGACGCCTTATTATCATCATCATCATCATCATCAACATTATTATTATTATTATTATTATCATTATTATTATCATCATCATCATCATCATCATTATCATTATTTTTATTATGATGTTGATGACGGTTATGATGATGATGATGATGATGATGATGATGATGATAGTGATGATGATGATGATGCTGATGATGACAGTGATGATGATGATGATGGTGGTGACGGTTATGATGATGATGACTAATGATGCTGATGATGATGATGATGGTGATGACGGTTATGATGATGATGACTGTGATGATGCTGATGATGATGCTGATGACGGTGATGATGATGATGATAGTGATGATAGTGATGATGTTGATGATGATGATGATGATGATGACGATGACGGTGATGATGCTGATGAGGATGAATGTGAGTGATGATTTTCACCATCGGGTTCCTGCAGGTTCAGGCTGAGATGGAGACTCTGGTGAGGGAGCGAGGCGTGAACTCCTTCCAGATGTTCATGGCCTATAAGGACACGATGATGCTGAGGGACAGCGAGCTCTTCCAGGTTCTGCAGCACTGCAAGGACATCGGCGCCGTCGCCAGAGTCCACGCCGAGAACGGGGAGCTGGTGGCCGAGGTGACCGTCGTTCTTCTCTTTGTGGTCCTCAGCAGAGAGGAGTTCTGACCAGAACGTTTCTCTGTGTTCCTCCTCAGGGGGAGAAGGAGGCCTTGGATCTGGGCATCAGCGGTCCAGAGGGGATTGAAGTCAGCAGACCCGAAGAGGTACGACGGTCCGGTTCACCTCCATCCAGATAATCTGAGTTCAGATCTGACTCTTCTGTCGGTGTGGTCTTCATGCTCCGTCTTTCCATTGTATCTTCATCTTCATCAAGTCTTACTGAATGATGTTATATGTGTGTGTGTGTGTGTGTGTGTGTGTGTGTGTGTGTGTGTGTGTGTGTGTGTGTGTGTGTGTGTGTGTGTGTGTGTGTGTGTGTGTGTGTGTGTGTGTGTGTGGGATTGTGTGTGAGTGTGTGTGTGTGAGTGGGTATGTGTGTGTGGATGTGTGTGTGTGTGTATGAGTTTGTGTGTGTGGGAGTGTATGTGAGTATATGTGTGTGTGAGTGTGTTTGTATGTGTGTGTGTGTGTGTGTGTGTGTGTGGGATTGTGTGTCTACGTGTCGACCCTGTGATAAACTGGCGTCTCGTCCCGGGTGAACCCCGCCTCTCACCCGATGTCAGTTGGGATAGGCTCCTCCCCCCCGCGACCCTCCACAGGATAAGCGGTTAATGATGAATGAATGAACATTATTTCATTCCTGACATAAAAGCCGTTTCCCGTGACGCCGGTGTTTCTATGCTCCTTCTTGTTGTAGCGTGTTTACGAACAGTTATGATTAAATAAGAGTCACGTCTTTCAGTCGTGACCTCGGCTCTCTTTCCCCGCAGCTGGAGGCTGAAGCCGCCCACCGGGCCGTCACCATCAGCAGCAGGGTGAGTCTCTCTCCCAGGAGCAGCTTTGGTTCTTCTGCATCACATCTAAGGAGGTTTTGTGTTTCAGGCCCACTGTCCTCTCTACCTGGTCAACGTCTCCAGCATGGCAGCAGGAGACCAGGTGTCTGCAGCCAAGATGCAGGGTGAGACCTGCTACCAGTCTGTGGGGGTCTGCCTGAGTCAGCAGCTGTTAGCCTGACTGTTAGCCTGACAGTTAGCCTTACTGTTAGCCTCACAGTTAGCCTGACTGTTAGCCTGACTGTTAGCCTGAATGTTAGCCTGACTGTTAGCCTTACTGTTAGCCTGACTGTTAGCCTTACTGTTAGCCTGACTGTTAGCCTTACTGTTAGCCTGATTACTATGCATCACATTTGTGGTACTAAGTCTCCAACCCCGGTGTCTGTTCTATCAGGTAAGGTGGTCCACGGTGAGACCACCACAGCCCATGTTGTTCTGAGTGGTATGCAGTACTACCATCCAGACTGGGCCCACGCTGCCGCACACGTGACCGCGCCTCCTCTCCGCCTCGACCCCCATACTTCCAATGTCCTGCTGAGCCTGCTGGGAAGGTGAGGGAACTACGCCCACTGAAACAGGAAGTCATTTAATGCTTTAACAAATGCGTGAGCCACATAGAGCTGTTACTAGCTACCAGCTGCTACCAGCTGCTAATTACTATTAGCTGCTACCAGCTGCTAATTACTATTAGCTGCTAGCTGCTAAATGTTTGTAGCTACTGTCAGTTCCTGCACTAATAAATGGGACCCCCCCCAAACCACCCGCAGTGACACCCTGAACGCCGTGGCGTCGGACCACAGACCTTTCACCCTCAAACAGAGAGCCATGGGTAAGGACGACTTCACTAAGATCCCTCATGGACTTCCTGGGATCGAGGACCGCATGAGTGTCCTCTGGGAGAAAGCGGTGGTACGAGACCCTCAGATTCTGGTTCTGTTCGCTGGATACCGGTGGGTTCTCTAAGAGTCCTGTGTCTGATTCACAGGTTGGCGGTAAGATGGATGAGAATCGCTTTGTGGCCGTCACGAGTTCAAACGCCGCCAAGATCTACAACCTCTACCCGAGGAAAGGGAGGATCGTCCCGGGAGCAGACGCCGATCTGGTGGTCTGGGACCCCGAGGGATCCAAGTACGAAACCAGATCCCTCTGCTCATCGATCGTTTCCCCCACAGCAGCTCTAATCTTCTCTCTCCGTCTGTCTTCAGAACCATCTCTGTGGAGAACCAGGTCCAGGGCGGGGACGTGAACCTGTATGAAGGTCTCCGCTGCCACGGCGTACCGCTGGTCACTATCAGCCGGGGTCGTCTGGTCTATGAGAACGGGGTCTTCACCTGTGCCCAGGGTTCTGGAAAGTTCTGCCCCCTGAGGACCTTCCCGGACTACCTCTACAAGAAGATGGTCCAGAGGGCCAAGGTAGGAGAGTTTCCTAGAACAACCATGAGATGGTAGCACAGCTTTCCCATCAGCCATAACATTACAACCCCTGCCTAACAAGTGTAGGTCCGCCTGTTACTGCCAAACATCTCTGACCCGTCACTCAGATCCTCACGCCTGTCCATTTGTCCTACGTCCATCAACTTCAGGATAAACTGTTCACCTGCTTCCTGCCTCTAACAGGGGACCATGGTTACCAGGCAAACTTTGTTTTCATTGTGTCACTGTTCTTGTGTGTGTGTGTGTGTGTGTGTTTGTGCGCGTATTTGTGTGCACGTGTGTGTGTTTGTGCTCGTGTGTGCGCGTCTGTGTGTGCACGTTTGTGTGTGTGTGCTCGTGTGTGTGTGCGTATGTGTGTGTGCCTGTGTGTGTGTGTGCCTGTGTGTGTGTGTGCCTGTGTGTGTGCGTGTGCTCGTGTTTGTGTGCGTGTGCTCGTGTCTGTGTGCGTGTGCGCTCGTGTGTGTGTGCGTGTGTGCGTATGTGTGTGTGTGTGTCTGTGTGCTCGTGTGTGTGTGCGTATGTGTGTGTGTGTGTGCGTGTGCGCTCGTGTGTGTGCTCGTGTCTGTGTGCGTGTGCGCTCGTGTGTGTGTGCGTGTGTGCGTATGTGTGTGTGTGTCCGTGTGCTCGTGTGTGTGTGCGTGTGTGTGCTCGTGTGTGTGTGCATGTGCGCTCGTGCGTATGTGTGTGTGTGTGTGTCTGTGTGCTCGTGTGTGTGTCTGTGTGCTCGTGTGTGTGCTCGTGTGTGTGTGTGCGCGTGTGTGCGTATGTGTGCGTGTGTGTGTGTGTGTGTGTGTGTGTGCTCGTTGCTCGGCAGGGTCAGGTGGTGAAGCCGGTTGAACGGGAACCCTACACCGGGGAAGTTGTTGCTGTGACAAACTCAGGGAAGAGGAACTCAAAGGCTTCAGATCTGGACACTCCGACTCGCCCCTGCACCCGACATGGTGGGTTGAGGGACCTCCAGGAGTCGGGCTTCAGTCTGTCAGGTGAGGTTCTGGATTCTACGCAGTCATAGCAGCGAGTGAAACGCCATGCCTCAATGGAACAATCATGACCTTTGACCTATAGTTTTACAGAATAAATGATTAGATATAATTTCTCACTAGAGGGACCTCATCACATGACAGGACACTGATGACATAATTTTAACCTGTTTAACCTCTGACCTCTTTATCCTGTCCAGGTGCCCAGATAGATGACAGGATCCCAAAGAGGTCCTCAGCCAGGATACTGGCTCCCCCTGGAGGTCGATCCAGCGGGATCTGGTAGCCAATCACAGACAGGAAAGAAGGCTGCGAGTTTCTTTCTGGAGTGTAGAATGTGTGTGGTACGCCGCTTTATTTCACCTGGATGACATCATCGTAACAAAGGTGGATGACTGGCTAGTCAAGCAGCAATGTAAAAATATTAATTACTTTGACTGATTGATCAAAGGTTCATTTATACTCCATATGACATCATAGATCCTAAGATTGCGATGAAAAGATAATGTCAGTCAACATATCTAGCCTTAGCTATTGTCAGTTACCATGGCTAACATTAGCTTACATTTATGTTGGTTAATTTAGCAAATGTAAGCTAATGTCAGTTAACATGGCAAACTTAGCCATAAAAGCTAATGTTAGCTAATATTAGCTATCGTAGCTGATTTTCTGGTGCTCCCATTTTGTTGAGGCTTTCAGTGAACATTCAGAAATAAATGAACGCAGAGAGGCGTAGATGTTAGCGTGGAGAATAAACGATCCCTACTTTGAGCTCTTTGTCGTTACCTCAATGTAAAAATCTTGCACTTGTATCCTTTCCTATTTATACGACATTTTTTACCTGACTTAATGTCACAGACCTCTTTGTACTGTGAGCTAAGCTAAACAAAATGTAATGAAGCCTGTGTTAGCAATGAGTAGCGTAGCATCAGTTCATCATAAACACCACATTTTAATGAGCATGTTCTATTTATTATTTATTAGTTTTATTTCTGTTCCTTAAATTGTTTACTAAATAACAAAGACTGTTAAGTAGTGTTTACCAAATGTGAATGAAGAGGTGCTGATAGCATGCTAGCATAGAACAGCCCTAATAAGCACTGATATTTCTCATCTGATGAGTTGTAAATCTCACCCAAACTGCCCCCCCCCCACACACACACACACACACACACACACACTCACACACACACACACAGTCCCCACCCCCCCCCCACTGCCAGTAGAGGATCCTCACATACTGAGTTCTTTTAGCGTAGCATTTTTTACAGCGTGGATGCTCTCCGTTTGAAGCACATGTCCAAGCTGAGACGCCACTGTGAAGGTTGGCTTCTGTTAGCTTCCAGTTAGCATTTAGAGATGTGAAGGTAAAGGATCAGTTCACCCAAAAAATGTTGACAAAAATGTTCACAGTAAAAGAATCGTGCACTCTATATTTCTAGGCTAGTTGTTTGGCAGCTAGTAGTTTTAAGCTGCAATTAGCATCTAGTAGTGGTCAACAACTGGTAGCAGCTGGCCACTAGTAGCGGCGAGAAGATAACTCAAAGAAGAAGAAACTGAAAAAAGACCTTTGTGGTGTCAGTGGAACTGAAGAGAAGATTCTCTGTTGCCCGATCCCTGCGTAGAAACCACGCCTGCCGTCCCTGTGCTGGTGACGGGAGCTGGAGATTTCTCAGCGCTGTCACACTGACAGCAGGAAGCTGCTGCTGAGGAGCCTCCATCCTCCATACCAGACAGTCCACAGAGTGGAACTATGGCTTATTTTAAAACAAGCTCCGCCTCCTGAGCTTCTTTAAGAGACGGTTGTGGCGCCGTTTCACCGTTAAGTTCTGGAAATGTTCACCCGACCTCCAATCAGCATGAGGTGTGGAGGTAGTGAGGGATTATGGTTTCATTCTTGGGTGAACTGTTCCTTTAATAGCAGGAAGCTGGATGGAAAAACTGATTCTACGACTTTGATGTTTCTGTTTTAAATAAATATGAGATTATTTTTAGGATCCACATCAGATTCTCATCCTCTGTTATACTGGAGGGCATGTATGACATCATCCTGTGTTTTTACTGGAGGGCATGTATGACATCATCCTGTGTATTCTGGAGGGCATGTGTGACATCGTGTGTTTTCTGGAGGGCTTGTATGACATCATCATGTGTTTTTACTGGAGGGCATGTATGACATCATCATGTGTTTTACTGGAGGGCATGTATGACATCATCATGTGTTTTTACTGGAGGGCATGTATGACATCATCGTGTTTTTACTGGAGGGCATGTATGACATCATCATGTGTTTTTACTGGAGGGCATGTATGACATCATCCTGTGTTCTCTGGAGGGCATGTATGACATCATCATGTGTTTTCTGGAGGGCATGTATGACATCATCAAGTGTTTTCTGGAGGGCATGTATGACATCATCATGTGTTTTCTGGAGGGCATGTATGACATCATCAAGTGTTCTCTGGAGGGCATGTATGACATCATCAAGTGTTCTCTGGAGGGCATGTATGACATCATCATGTGTTCTGATGGGTAGATGTGATCATTGGTGCTGAATACCTGCGATCAGTTCTTCTTTTTTGTTTTCGTTGCTCCTCATCACATGATCTGAGTGCAAATAAACCCCAGAGAAATCTGCAGCTGTCTGATGATGTCATGACTTTATTTCATGAGGTTTGTCATTTATAATCATTTACTTATGGTAAATGTCTTGAAAATGACTTTGATATAAATTAAGCATGTTATTAACATTTAACATTTATAAAATATATTGTTCCATAATATATACCTACCTGGGAATATTCTTTATACTTTAAAAAGTGATTATATCTATTTCATATCCAGAAAAACTATATTGTATATATTATTTACATTATATCATATAAATAATATGTATTTACTATATTATTCTATCTTCCTTCTTTTCCTGATTAATTCGGTATTTAATGACGTTGGATGAAGAGTTGACGTCTTTCGGTCAAATGGCGCCGTATAAATAAATTTGTTTGATTGATTGATAATGAGAAAACTTTCCATCTCATTTTATGTTTATTTGAATTCAAACTATCATATGTTATTTTTGAATTTATAATATTTCAATTTTTATTGTAAATTCATGAACTTGGAGATAAAATAAAAAAGAAGGACTTTTGTCGAGTGGAATCAAGAAATAGAAGAAACTTATTCCATAAAGTCTTCGCACACTAAATGTTAATTTCCTGTTTTAAGGTCATTTAAACGTTTGATCATCTTGAAAATATTGTCAGAAACGTGATTTTATTATTACTTACTTTGACTTACTTTTAGTATTATTAAAGAGTATCTATTTAAAATCAGGGTTTTCATTTTGAGCCTTCTTTTCTCATATTATTTCTCATAATTATTTAATGATAGTGATATTTGAAGGTCAAATATCTGACTTGGTAAAGGTCAAAGTCCGTCTTTCCTGGATCTGCTGTCCGATGGAGCCTCCATGCTGCTTCAGAAGAGTCACCTGGGTTCAGGGCCGAGGTTAGTCCTGGAGGAAACATCTGACCCGGTGGTTCTTCTCCTCACTGACTGACTGCTGCTCAGAGAAGATGTGCTGGTTCTGTTCTGTAGATCCACTGATGAAGAATGGGCTCATAAATATATATATATGTATATTATAAATAAATATATGTATTTATATATTATATAAATATATGCATATATATAGTGTATGATATATATATTTTATAAAAATATATATATTTATATATTATAAATATATTTATTTATAATATATAAATATATATGTATATATATATAATGTATGATATATATGTATGTTTCATAATATATAAATATATGTATTTATGTATATATTATATAAGTATATATATTTAAAATATATGTATTTATATAAAATATATATATATATATATACACACTATATATACATATATATGTACATATAATTAATGATATATATATTTTATATATATAATGAATGATATATATATATTTTATATATATATTTTTTTTTAAATCTATATATAACAAACAAATTAACAGATTACTCATGAATAGTAACAGATTACTCACACATAGTACATGTACAATGTTACTGACACTGAATAAATGATTAAAGGTGATGCAGACACTCGTGATAGTGGTTCAGATGTTTGAAGGTTATTTTGGGGATGTGAGTCAGGGAAACATAATTTGACAGTAAAACTAATGAACCATCAAACAACTTGTCACATCTGATGTGCTTTTTAAATTACCCAATAAATCCAGTGGTTCAATAGTCTAACACTGCAGCAGTCAATGAAAATTATATTTTATGCTGGATGTGGGTAGACACACCTTTAATATCTGATGTATGGAGTTAATGAAATTGTTTTTAAATAACCTGGTCATCACAAACAGCTGATAATTATTAGAAAAAACTACATGTAATGGGGGATTTGATCATTTTTGCTTCTGATTGTTGTGTTTGCACTTTTTTCTGCATCCAGACATGAGCATATCTGCCCCTCACAACTAAAAACTCACACTCATCATGTGTCTGGAGCCAAAGTCCTATTTATAATGAACCTTTAACAGCATGGAGTCGTGCGCATGCGCGCTGGGAGCTGGATTGTTGCAGCCCCAGACAGGGCGGCCCGTTACCAGGCACTGCACAGCAACAACGAGCCCTGACAGCAGGACCCCCGACGGCGTGATCGTAGCACGGAGAGCCGTGAATCCAGTGAGTAGAACCGTTTAGAGCCTCCGGGGATCCGGATCCCACTTTACGGGAGGGTTTAGTCCCATTCCGGTGCGCTGATAGTCCGTAGGTGCTCCTGGAGGCCTGCAGAGAGAGAGAGAGAGAGAGGGGGGGGGGGGGATCCAGCGCTGCGGCTTTTTTGACCGAGAGCCTGCATCGGGTTGATTTATTGTTCTCCGCTCTGCAGGAGGATCCAGTCCATCCTGAGGACCACCTCCGTGCACCGGTCTGGAGACTCTGCAGGGCGTCCACGAATTTCTCTCCGTTCTCATCGTGTTCTCCTCGTGTTTTCATCATGTTCTCATCAGAGAGGCCCTAAATGTGCGTGAAATACACGATTAGTTGAAATAACGTGCGTGAATGTCCCGCTGCTGCTGAGCTGCTCTGCTGCAGGAGGAAGGAGTCACCAAAGGTTCTGAGAGGATTCATCAGGAGAAGAGTGAGAAGCAGCAGCCAGACGTGTGTGTGTGTTAGTTTGTACTTGTATTTCTACCCTTGTAAAGACCTTCACAAGAAAAACACATTCCGTATCAGGACCTTTGGAGTAGTTAGGGCCAAAAGGGGGGGTCTGATAAGGAGGGCTGCAGAAGTGGATAGAAAACGATTTCTTAATGTGTCTGGTGGTGAAAACCTCAAAACGTGCAATGGCCTTGAGAAGTAGGTGTTTTTCCTTTTTGTGTGTGTATATATTTTAAAAGTGAGACGTGTGTGAGTGTGTGTGTGGGTGCGTGTGAGTGAATGTGTTGGTGTGTGAGGGAGTGAGTTGGTGTTCACGCGTGTGTGTGTGTGTATTTTTGTGAGTAAGTGAGTGAGTGAGTGTGTTTGTGTGCGTGTTAGAATATATGTGTATGGTCGCACACTCGTGTATGAATGTGTGTGTGTGTGTGTGTACGAGTGCGGGTGCGTGTTAGTTAGTGTGTTTGTGAGTGTTAATGTGTTGGTGTGTGAGGGAGTGAGTTGGTGTTCACGCGTGTGTGTGTGTGTATTTTTGTGAGTAAGTGAGTGAGTGAGTGTGTTTGTGTGAGTGTGTTAGTGTGTGTTTGTACATATGTGTGTGTGAGTGAGTGTGTTTAATCTAGGCAGGATTACGTTCTCAACACGTCCGGAGATTAAAGATGCTTCTCATGCTTCCAGTCCAAAACCTGCTCCTCCTCTCAGACATCAGGACAGATCCCATCGGGGGCGGCTCTAGACCTTTTTGACTGGGGGGCCCGGAGTGGTGGTGTCCCAATAATAGGACAGAATATGTTTTGGAGTGGGATAATCATGTCTACATGTCAGAGTTCTTGAGAAAGACCCACAATTTGTTCCCAAGGAGCTTCACAGCGATTACCCGCTGTTCCTCAGGGTTGGGTCAGATGCAGACAAATGATCTCACTATGCTGTACCGTATATGAGAAAATGTGATAAATAGATGTTTTTGTTATTTATTTACAGATCCAGTTCAAGATCAACAAACCCTCTGTGATCTACTCCCTTCAGGGGTCTCCACAGCAGATGATCTGTCTCCATCTCCCCCTGTCCTCTGCATCTTCTTGTCACACCAACCAATTGCATGTCCTCTCTCACCACATCCAAAAACCTCATCTTTGCTCCTCCCCTTCTTCTCCTGCCTGCAGGTCCATCTCCAGCATCCTTCTACTAGTAGATCCACTATCCCTCCTCTTCACGGGTCAGAACCATCTGAATCTGTCCTCTCTGACTTTGTCTCCAGAACGTCCAACCTGGACTGTCCCTCTGATGTCTCCTTTCTAATCCCGTCCTTCCTCCTCACTCCCAGAGAACATCTGAATCTCTTCACATACACAAATGATGATGTCATCAGTGATATTCAGTGGAAAGACCAGCTGATTGTCCTCTCTTCCTCTTCTGCAGGTAAGGGATGGCGGTGAATGTTTACGCCACGTCTGTGTCCATCGACAACCTCAGCCGACATGATATGCTGGCCTGGGTCAACGACTCGCTGCACCTTACCTACACCAAGATTGAGCAGCTCTGCTCAGGTGAGCTGCACTGCAAAAACTTACTCAACCAGATATCTCAGTGCACCTGATGTCAGGTAACGATGAGTTTTGAGAGAAGGTAGTTTGAATATCTTGTTCAGCTAAACAATCTTGAAAACATCTCAGATGCTCCTTGTCGTTCCAGCTTACATAAAGATGTTCCATCTTAAAACGCTTGTTTATCACTTTCTAATCTTGTTTCAAGAAGGTAAGGTCTCCTACAACTCAAAATCAGCATTCAGTCAGATATGGATCAATACCAGATGTACTGGCTCAAGTAGCGATTAGCAGCTAGTAACAGTTGCCAAAATTGAAGTAGGTAGCAGCAGGTAGCAGCTAGTAGTTAGTTGCAGTTAGAAGCTAGTATTAGTTGCCAACTAGTAGCAGTTTGCACTTACTAGCAGTAAGAAGAAAGAAGCAATTAGCAACTACTTTAGTTGGTAGTTAGTACTAGTTAGCTACTAGTAGCAGTTGGAAGTTAGTAGTTGGTGGCTTTTAGTAGTCAGTAGATTGTAGCAGGTAGTAGCAGTTAACAAGTTGTAGCAGGTAGCGGCTAACTGGACGAATAAAATGTTAAGTGGGTGATATCCAGAAACTTCTTATCCTTCAAAACACACTTTTGTTTTTTCTTTGTTTAAAAATAAAAGCCTAGCAGTGCCTTTGATATCTAACTTGCTGACCGCAGTGAATCGCTGAGGGTTAATCTGGCTATGGTGTTTTCCAGGAGCAGCATACTGCCAGTTCATGGACATGCTGTTTCCAGGCTGTGTCCTCCTGAAGAAGGTCAAATTTCAAGCAAAGCTGGAGCACGAATTCATACACAACTTCAAAGTCCTGCAGGCGACATTCAAACGGATGAGTGTTGACAAAGTCAGAATACTTTAATCCGTATCTCCTGATTGTTTACTTGAGTCATATTCACCAACTCACTTCCTGTTTTCTCCCTAGATTATCCCCGTAGAAAGGCTGGTCAAAGGGAAGTTCCAGGACAACTTTGAGTTTGTGCAGTGGTTCAAGAAGTTCTTCGACGCCAACTACGACGGGAAGGAGTACGAACCCCTGCTGGCCAGACAGGGGCAGGACGTGGCCCCCGCTCCCAACCCAGGTGACCACTTTACCCACAAACCAAAGAGAGCTCAAGGTAAAGCGGTCAGTTCTGCCTCAGCTGCACGTGGGCCCCCAGCTTTGGATGGCTGTGAGCAGCACGAGTCACAAAATGACCCTCAGATCATCTCACCGTCCGCCATTCATCGTAATCCTTGATCCCAGAGGGTCACCACTCACTGCTGGGGTCACAGGAATTACCGCAGTGGCTGCTGGGATTGAAATTGCTGCTAGCATAGATGGTTGTTTTTGTAACGCTGCAGCTTGATGTGTGACTGCTGGGCTGGTCAGCCGGGGTTATAGTGGGAAACGGTTACCCAGATTTCATCGGCACCGACTGACTCCTCCTTCTCCTCTCCAGTCCTCAAAGTTAATGTTCGAATATTTGCTACTAGCAACAACATTAGCACGCTTGGCGGTTCCACGTGCAGCCCAGCTGATTACCTGGTACGGACCAGATGGGCCAGCACCATCCAGGACTTAACCCAACTTTATTTAGACACACATTTAGAAACAACAGAATCCACCAAAGATCTGTTCAGTCAATAAACGGCAGTAACACGGTAATAACAAAAGGTCAGGTTTAAAAACACATTAAACCATAACAAACAAAGAAACAAAGGTCATCCAGAACATTTCCGTTGCACCGGGACTCCAGCTTCATCTTAGAGACAGTCATACAGTGGAGCTCAGTGACCTCAAGAGGTTAGATTAGATTAGATTAGATTAGATAACCTTTATTAGTCCCACAATGGGGAAATTGCAGGGTTACAGCAGCAGAGCATGTTACAGAATAAAATACAGAATAAAAATACAGAATACAGAATAAGAGGGCAGAGGTCACAGATCTACGGGGGTGCTGACCCATTCAGTGATGGAGGTCAGGATGAAGGTCAGGATGAAGCTCAGCTGTTAGACACTCAGCAGACTACGGCGTCCAACTCCTTCGTCCTTCTGTGTACTCAACTTTTCTGGGGTTTGATGAGCGTCAGCGTACGGCCCCTTAACCGCTTCTGCGGGAGTTTGATATTGGGTCCTTTATTGAACACATACAGTCATACGCAGCACAATATAGTAAATTCTTTTGCTGCATTTGACCCCTCCCTTAGGGAGCAGTGGGCGGAGCCTTTGAAGCGCCCGAGCAGCTTGGGTTTGGGGGTCTTGCTAAAGGTCCCTACGACATGTAGACCTGCTGGGGCTTGAACCGGCTATCTTACTGAAATCCACCTGCCCAATAGGAGGTTGAGAACGTCTCAGCTCAGAGATGTCTGATCCTGATCTCCACTAGATCAAAGTGGAAGTATGAGCTCCAGCCACAGGAAGTAGCCGTACATACATCCTGTCATCATTGACACCTGACATGACCCTCCACTCGTATGATCTGACACTGTGAAGAGCTCACCAGCCAATCAGAGGTAACTATTTATTCAAAGAAGGATGCGGTAATGCGGCCCTGGATGGTTCTGACTCACTTTAACCTCTGCTGATGAGAGTGGGCCTCATCTCAGCGACCAGAGTTCTGCTGTTTTGTCTTTGGTTTGGAGGTGATGACAGACTAACCCTAACACCACCACTCCTCAAAGGTCCTCAGGGTTGGGTTGGATACAGAGAAATCATTTTTCTGTTGGCCTGTCTATGAGCAATGATTAATAAAATATTCATGATTATTATTATTATTATTGTAATTAATAAATGTGAGAATTTGTTCTAGTTTTAAGTTTCATGACGTCGCGTCAAAGGAGAGATTCTAGCCAAGCTAACTTTTCTTACCTCAAACAGATTCAATCAAGATAAGATTATAATTTAAAAATATTGGGCTTCTTTCTAGCGTGTGTTTTTCAGTGGGAAGGTCCAGTCAGGAGCTCAGAGTCGCCGTTGTTTGCAGATGATGTGAGTCTGTCTTCTTCATTAGTCCGTCGTCTTTGGCAGCCAAATCACAGAATCTGAGGTTCTCGGCAGGAAAACGTGGACCGAGTCCTTATCTGACCAGTAGACCCAGTCTGCTATCATTCTACCGCACCCTGACCCAGGATAAGAGGAATACAATGGATGGATGGATGATGATGATTTGATGATGATGATGATGATGATGATGATAAGGATTATGGTGATAAGGACTATGATGATAAGGATGATGATGATAAGGATGATGATGATGATGATAAGGATCATGATGATAAGGATGATGATGTTGATGATGATGATATTGAGGATGATGATGATGATGATGAAGCTCCTGCTGCATGTTTTGCGTTGATTTGAAACATTTGCTGGTGCACTGAAAGAGTTTTAATTCTGCTTTATAATTACAAAATCTGGCAACCCTTATTAGTTTTGTTTTTTTAATTTATTATCCATTTTCATGTCTACCCTCTCAACAATATGGGAACTTGACGCCACATCATCGCTCTACAGTGTGCTACAGAGTCCATTGCCACGGCGCCACACGCTGATAAAAACGCAGCTGACCAGTTTTAGTCAAATCACTTCTGTTTGTGATCTCCTCTGATCTCTCCAGGACCACAGAGGACATCTCCAACAGTTCCCAAACACATGCCAACATTACAGCGGGTCCAACACAACCCTCCGGTCGTGAGGAAAAACCCACCTTTGTCTAGAAATGGCGGTGGTGACACCGAGATCGTGGAGCTAAACCAACAGGTATGGTGGGAGGAGAGATACACAGTAGAACCTCAGCAGGTCCGAACACTTTAAAGTTACAGGTCCTGAATCATTTGATTAGGTTCTAACCACTTTAGACCAGGAACACCCAACAAGACCTGCAGTTCTGGAGCTGTTCTTACCCAGATTTGTCCTTGCCAAAGCCTCACACTGGTCTATTTTTCCTACTTCCCACGCACTGACAGATAAACATAATAAATGTAATTCTCTGTACATCTCAGTGGTTATAATGTTATGGTTGATAAGATTTATGAATGATGATGAATGCATGTTTAAGGTCATCTAGAAGACTATTTGTCACAATCTGGATGATTCTGGAGTAACGATAACTTGTTTAATGAATAGAACTCTAGTTTGTTGGCATCAGTTACGTTTTTTACAGAAAAGACAAAAAGACAACACCTTATGCCAATTCACAATTAAAAAAATGAAAGTGATTCCAAAACAAACTGCACCAAAAGTCTCCTTCCTCCTTATGACTGAGCTCTTATGGGATGTTGTAAGGGCTCCCCCTGGTGGCTGACTGACTCTATTTACTCCCTGGTCTGGGTCTGATCCAGTGTTAGTACGGCTGTGAAAAATGTTTTAAATATAATTTATTGGGATCCTTAAAGTCTCGTCATTCAGTCATTCATTTCATCCTTAATGAAAATGAAAGAATTTTTATCTTCATTAAAAGCTATTCTTGCAAAAAATACATTTTAAACCTTTTCAAACCCATTTGACAAAATGTCAGTGTACCAGAACCGAGTTAAAAAGGCACCGATTAGCCTCAGTGCTAATGTTAGCATGAGCAGCAACGACAACGAACATGCAGTCATCAGTAAAGGTCAAAAGGTCACCCAGTCAGTTACTTTTACTGTTATAAACAAAAAACAAAGGCGATTCTAAACAAGAGGAAGTCTCTGCAGCACCGAAAAGAGAAAACGTGGCGACAGTTATATTTTAAGTGGAAGAATTTCCAGTTTTCTACAAGACTTCACTGCAACTGTTAAATGTTATGGAAGTTTTAATTTGAAAATGATGCAGGAAGTATTGCAGTGTACACTGGTATGCTAACCTGCTATCCTGGTGTGTAGGCTTACTAGCCGCTTATTGCTAGCCCTCTCCAGTTAGCGCCGTGGTTTGAATGGATTTAAAGCGGATTAGCGTCTTTGCGGTGTGTTTCCTGTTGAAGGTGATGGAGCTGAAGCTAACGGTGGACGGGCTGGAGAAGGAGAGAGACTTCTACTTCAGTAAACTGCGGGACATCGAGCTGATTTGCCAGGAACATGAGAGCGAAACCGGCGGCACCCTCAGCAGGATAATCAATATTCTTTACGCCACAGAGGTACCTGTCAGCATCAATTTGATAATTTCAGCCTCAGATCCTGTCATCTGTCAATCATTCTTCATTCTCCATTAGAACAGACTTCTGATCTGAGTGACATCAGAGGAAATAAATCCTCCGTTCCGTGATGTCAGACTTTTATTCTGGAATTGTTTGCTTTTCTTTTCATATTTTCTCAAATGAAACCCGTTACTAAATGAGTGTTTGGTAGTTTTGATGAGGAGCGATGTCAGTGGAACACCTGGATCCAGGTGGTTCTGCCACATGTGAGCCTGGATCTGTGGTCTGGACCTGAACTCTCTGGTCCAGCTCCTGACCTGAGGATGTTCTTCTGTGTTTCAGGAAGGCTTCGCTCCTCCGGAGGATGAAATCCTGGATGAACAAGCTCACCTGGACCAGGATGAATACTGAACCCATCCCTCCCCTCATCATCCTCCCTCTCATTTTCTTCTTCACGTGTTTTCTACTCTGCACGCTCTACAACAATCATCCACCCTCTGGCCGTCTGCACGCGATGACATCATCACCTGCACACCTGACATATCCCACTTATCTCAGCATGACTAACTCAGAACCCAGCCAGGCATGGAGGTCAAAGGTCAAGTCTGTGAATATGTGACTTACTGAGCGTCTCTGCTCAAACGGAGTTTTTCATTTCATTCGAGCTGACAACCTGCTCCTCCCACCGCCACTCAAACTTATTTATTTAACTTATGTTTCGTTGAGATGAACTTTCTGTAGCGGAATTGGTGCAAAAGCCTGCTGATCGTGGCGTGGGGTCATGGCGTGGGGTCATGGCGTGGAGATGCCGGCGTGCTGAGGCTCGGTGTTCCTCAGAATCGTATCTGAGCGTGAGAATGTTAAACTAGACTGTGAATGCGTCACGTTTTGTACTTGTGTGTATTTTGTCCCCCGTGGCGCCGTCTCGGCCCACCTTGCAGTCCTCGCGTTTAGTTGCAGTCTGACACCGGATCAGAACCCTCGGCCGACAGCTGTTACGGTGTTTCTGCTGCTCCGGCTTGAAGCTGCCGTTTCCTCATGAGAGCCGAAGAGTTGACTTGTCACCTAAGCTCCAGGTCAACCGAAGAAGTCTCTCCCCCGCCTTCTTCATTTTTTTTTTGATTTCTTCTCTCATGGACCCTGTAAACATCTGCAGAACATGTCTGAGGGGTTTTGAATAAATAAACAGTTGTAAAGAAACAGTTGTGGATTATTTTTAGTGAGTTTATTGAATCTCTGCTGATGTGAAGGAGTTGAGTATCGTAGCTCGTGGTTCTGGAGTGATAGAAAATGGACCATGAGATGTTCAGAGGGATCTGTGCAGCATCAGCAGTGATGAGGGTTTGGTACCGAGTCTGAAGGCAAAGATCTTAATCTATCGGTCCATCTACGGTTCAACCCTCACCTCGGGTCATGAGCTCTGGGTCGAGACCCAAACAACGAGGTCCAGGATACCAGCAGCTGAGATGAGCTACCTTCAAGGGGGGCTGGACTTAGAGAGGAGGTGAGGAGCTCAGAGTGGAGCTGCTTCTTCATCTCTGAAGGAACCGGCTGAGGAGGTCCATCATCCAGGTTCTCCAGGATCGTCCCACTGGGAGGAGACCCTGAGGTCGACCCAGAACTCTCTGGAGGGACTAGATCACCACTTCATCCTTATTGAGAACATGCCTCTCAAATGTCCACTTGAGTCAATGCGTTTATTGAAATGGTTCTGAAGAGGATTTCTAGTTGTCTGCACACAAATGGGTCGGTCAGCAAGATTTAAAAATAGAAAGAAAAAGGTCCAAAGAATTATAAGTAAAGTTCTGAAGAATTGATTTAACTGATGCAGAGTCTGTGGACAGGGGAACAGAGTTTGGTCGTGGATGAAGGTCCAGATGGAGGTCTGGTCTGGTTTCGTCAGCAGCCTTCTTTATTCAGTGGAAGATCCAATTCTAGAGGCTCCTCCTCCTCTTCTTGTGATTCTTCTTCTGTTCTTCTACGAGGAGATCCTGAAAAGACAAGAAGCTTTATCTCAGAGATTATAAATATACTTTTATCATTTTAGAGATATGCTGGTTGTTCATTCAACCGGTACAAGATGTGTTCAGGTACAGCTGGAAAACTAATAGATTAAAACAGGAAATACATTCAGTTCATTCTGAGTCTCTAGTTCTTCTTGAAGAATCTGACCCAGTGTAAGAGGTATGAGGCCGAGGATGGAGCCCTGGGGGACACCACAGGCCAATGCTATTTTCTCACTAGCATTAACCACTGCTAGTGAGAAAATCCTATTTGATAAATAGTTTTTTTGGCATATGAAAGCCGGTGAAGACTAAACAGAATTATATAACCTGGTACAACAAAGAAATCTAATAAAGCTCAAATTGTTTTGTAAAAACATACTTTACCAAAAGGTTTAGAGAATTTCCTTTCCATGAAATCCAAAATTTCAATAAATACTTTTATGGGTCGGATTTCTTTTAGTGTTTAAAAACAGGCTTGCCCAACAATTTGTGATTGTATCATCAATTTAGCCCGTCTTAGTTATTAAATCATATAAAAAGGAAAGAAAATATGCAAAGAAATAATTTTGCAGCGTTTTTCTTTCTTGGTGAGGATATCGATGGCTTCATTAAATTGTTTTACAGTTCTGTTTTTTAATCAATGTTTTCGACTGAGCTTCAATTTTTACAAAGCGGAACTTTAACGAGTATTTTCGAGGGAAATGGAATGCAGCATCTGTCAGTTCAGGAAGGCGGGACTTTGTGACGCGAACATAGAAACATCCAATCAGAGTTGAGATGCGCAGTTAGCAACACCAATCGGCGAAGAGGAGCTGTCATGTTGCGAAGGAAGTGGCGGTGTTGGTGTTCTGAGCGAAACGACGTGTTTGCTCGTCCTTTAGACGTGAAGCCGCGATGTTTTTCTCTAGTTTGATTCCTATCGCTCAGGCGCCTGATCCCCCGCCTTCACCTCATTCAGCTTCTGCACGCTAACGCGGCGAGAAGGAGCCCGAGAGGTAAACGCAGAAGTATCTTTGCACCAGAACTGGATATCACGATGCCTCCGCCGATGGAGGGATCTTCCACAGAAGGTGACGTCTTTACCGTGAAACACGAGCTGAGACACGGTGAGTGAGCCGCTTCAACTGCGAACACGGTCCGTTAAATGTGCCCGTTACCGTCCACAGGCGCGAGCCCTGTCTACCTGTTAGCGGTTAGCTAGCTGGTTAGCTTGAAGCTGTCAGTGTGTGTGATTATTACGTCACTGTGAAGCAGAGACAGGTCAACAGACCTGTTTTACTCTTTTATGTCATATTATATATTATTATTGCTACCTGCTAACTAATGTTACCTAACTGTTTGGGTGACGTTAACTAGCTGCTCGGTAGTAAGTCAGCTAACAACATGAGCTCAGGTCACAACTTGTTTCTGCCGCCCGATGAAATACTCGATTACTTTCTGGGCTTTATTTTAGCAGCTTCATGAAACATCCAAATGTAAAGTGCGTTATAAATAATAATAATTCTGACTATTATTATTATTACAGTCACATTAGCCTCCTGCTGTGTCGTGGCCACTGTGGGATGAAATAGTAAGATTAAAATATAAATACTGCACTGTAATTACACAAATAAAAGATCTGCATTTAAAACCTTATGTAAGTAGAGGAATGTGACCATTACCAGCCTAAAGTATGAAAGTATTAGTACTCATTGTGCAGGAAATGGTCTTTCTCTGTGATTTGTCATCTTAAAGGAGGTTTATTGAAATATTAACTTCTTCTCTACGAGCGTTATCGGTTCATTCATTGTTTTTACTGAACACACTTCTAGATTTGACTAAAACCCTCACAGCTAAAAGTTGTAGTGTGTGCGTGTGTAGCCCCCTCTAGTGGACAAATGTCGTATTTTACAGCAAAATCCCACACTGACAATTAATTCTCTATATTAATTTATTTATAAATTCAGATAACTGTAGGATTCTGACTCTGTTCTGGGCGGCTGTGGCTCAGTGGACAGAGAGTTCTGAGTCAGAAAATTGGCCGGTTGCCGGTTTGATCCCATTAGTCTAAACGTCACAGGGCCCTTGTGCAAGACCCAGAACCCAATAGGCTCCCCAGGCGCCTCACGGGGCAGAGAGAATCATTTCACTATCTAGTACTATGTATAAATACGTAATAAATAAAATAAAACATTATTATTATTACTTAAAGTGGTTAATCAAACAGACCTACATGAATGCATTATCAACCATTGTTTTTAGCATTGCCTGTTACAAAAAGCTAATAGTTTAAATCACGTTATACATATGACCTTTACTTTCAAAGGACTAACTCAGATCACATGACTAGAAATCCCTGCTTGAAATAAAATTTTAAACTGGGTCTTTATTGTTGTCATTTATAATTTCAAATAGAGGTGCGGCGATCGATCCATGGGCCAGCCGATCTATTCGCTCAGGGAGGTCTAGGCGATCGGTCGATCGGGCGATCGGCCGATCGGCCTCCCTTCATGCCGATCGGATGTCGGTTAAACGCATACGTCGTAAAGCACTCCAAGCATGAGCAACCGCGGCTCAAAACATCGTACAAATAACCCAGAAAACGCAAAGCTCGCAATTATTAGCAGCAGTAAAGACAAAACATGCGGCGGAGGAACAACTCCCAAAGCGTTTGGCACAACAAACTTAATCACACACTTAAATCACCCCTTAAAAAGCTAACGTTAGCAGAGCGGCTAAATCTAGCGGGAGTGAAGTCCCTGAACAAAGCCGACATAGAACATAGAACAGACTGAACGAGGCGTACAATATTTAATTGTCTTCTGGAAATGTCAAACAATTTGTTTAAGAAACACACGGTACGTGGTCAGAATACATGCACAATGCCGACGAGTATGTAAATATCCTGTCACCAAGTAAAGACAGGATTTCTCTCTGTTTAGTTTAAATACAACGCTTTGGAAAAATGTACAGGGAGATGCCCTTTCTTTTTTTAGTTTATAGTTTATAAACTATTAATAGATTAGTTATAGATTAGGTTTTTTTTTTACAAATGTGTCCATAATTGAACCTAGTTTAAGTGTTGAAATAATTCATGCCACAGAGGGTTGAGTCCTTCCTGCCTCTGAGGACAGACTGATGGTAATAGTGGTTGTGGTCGTGATGAAGACTCAGAAGATTTAGAAGCGTCAGTAACACAGTTTGAGGAATTCTTCTGTTCCGTGGGGACAGAAGACATTCCGCCTCTGTCAGTCTATTAATAAACCCATGAATCAAACCAGGCCTCTGCTGGGTCGGTTCCGCCGGCTCTGATACAAACGGATCCTCTGACCCTCAAACCGAAGGACGCCTTCTGTTGTTTTGAAATGCCTCCTAGTTCTTCCGGTGCCTGAGCGGAGAAGATTAAATCAGCCGTTTTAAGTTCTCATTAGTCTATTTTCGGAGTGTTGGACAGACGGAGGGCTGTCACTGCGCCGGGCCGCCATAGCTAAGAGGCAGAGTCGGGAGGAGGAAGGAGGTGCTGACGGCGTGAGCTGAATGAAAGCGCTGGAGATCTTTGATGGAGCCTTTTCTTGACCTATTCAGCAAATCTGCCTACTATTCCACATTCAGCTACTTACTTACTCTAATATTCCACATTCAGCTACATATTTACTCTAATATTCCACATTCAGCTACATATTTACTCTAATATTCCACATTCAGCTACATATTTACTCTAATATTCCACATTCAGCTACATATTTACTCTAATATTCCACATTCAGCTACATATTTACTCTAATATTCCACATTCAGCTACATATTTACTCTAATATTCCACATTCAGCTACATATTTACTCTAATATTCCACACTGAAGTAGTGCCTGTCAGCATTGTGTGATTTTTCTGACCAGTTGAAGTTAATGTCCCAGACCCGCGGTGCCTTTCTTAAATCATTGTATGATATTCCGAGGTGAAAATAAAACTTTGTAAGGCTGGTTCAGTCTGTAATATAATCACTGACCTGCTCCAGAGTCACTGACCTGCTCCAGAGTCACTCACCTGTTCCAGAGTCACTCACCTGTTCCAGAGTCACTCACCTGCTCCAGAGTCACTCACCTGTTCCAGAGTCACTCACCTGTTCCAGAGTCACTCACCTGTTCCAGAGTCACTCACCTGTTCCAGAGTCAATCACCTGTTCCAGAGTCACTCACCTGTTCCAGAGTCACTCACCTGTTCCATGCCAGGAAAGGTCTGCTTTGCAAATCTTGCGGTTTAAACCTTTCAGGCGGCAATGAAGTAGATCTGCTCCCACACCTCAGATGTTTTCTGATGTTTTCTGATGTTATGGTGTCGCAATGGCGCTAATGTTTACTTCCATCTTATCACGCGGTGTCAGAGGCGGTGTTTGATGATGTCACCGACTAATCGACTCTTAAATGATTCTCCAACTAATTTCATCATCATTTTTTGTCCATTGTGTGGCTCATTCCTCGTAGCCCTGTCTGGACTCCATGTACCGACGTCTGCGGTCAGGCGCTACTGTTTCTGGTTTTGTCCTATGATCTGAGTTGTTTTTCTGATTTGTTTCGGACCTCAGCCAACCTGACGGGCCACGTGGAGCGGGTGGGCATGGAGAACTTTGAGCTCTTAAAGGTGTTGGGCACAGGAGGTGAGTGAACTCTACAGAACCTTTCAGACGATCTTTTTTTTCCTCTGCTCCGATTGAACCTGCCTCTCCGCCACCACCAGCGTACGGCAAAGTCTTCCTGGTGCGCAAAGTCAGCGGCCACGACGCGGGGAAGCTCTACGCCATGAAGGTTCTGAAGAAGGCCACCATCGTGCAAAAGGCCAAGACGGCGGAGCACACGCGGACGGAGCGGCAGGTCCTGGAGCACATCCGCCAGTCTCCCTTCCTCGTCACGCTTCACTACGCCTTCCAGACCGACACCAAGCTGCACCTCATTCTGGGTCGGGACCTTTAATGTGAAACAACATTCTGCTACTGCACGGTCGGTGTCTTTAAGTTCTTCTGGATGAAACCTGACACACATGATCTCTGCCTTCATAGATTACGTAAACGGCGGGGAGCTCTTCACACACTTGGTGCAACGGGTGCGATTCAAGGAGCAGGAAGTAGCCTTGTACAGCGGCGAGATCGCGCTGGCGTTGGAGCATCTGCACGAGGTAACCCCGGACTCCACCCAGGTTCCTGCTCCGTTCAGTCGCTGTGGTCGCCGCTGAGCGGTTCTGCCCTTCTCTTGCAGCTCGGGATCGTGTACCGAGACCTGAAGCTGGAGAACATTCTGCTGGATTCCAGCGGACACATTGTTCTCACGGACTTTGGTCTCAGTAAAGAGTTTGATCAGGTACGGCTTTCAAACGCTCTTTTAATATTCCAGTCAGACTTCAGTCAAACCTGATGAGTTCTGTACGGCCTAGAGGTGGGAATGGTTCTGCTAGGAGGAATCCAGCTCAGCCCAGAACCTCCGGGTGTCAAAATGCTGCCATGGACAATCCTGGAGGAGGTGCTTCAGAAAGTCAAATCTGTGAATTGTTTTTAGTAAATGGTTCTGTAAAGCTTTAGATCGAAGCTCAGGCAGCGACCCGGCGATCCAGAACATCCTTATGGGCAGGGAGGAAAACGTGGGGTGGGATTAGGATTGTGACGAGGCAGAGAGGGAGGAGTCACTGGAGGAGTCAACGGTATATATTTACATAAATATATATATGTATATATATATATATATATACATAAATATATATTTACATAAATATATATATATATATATATATATGTATATATATGTATATATACATATATATATGTATATATATATATACATATATATATGTATATATATATACATAAATATATATTTACATAAATATATATATGTATATATATATATATATATATATATATATATATATATATATATATATATATATATGTATATATATGTATATATATATATGTATATATATATGTATATATATATATGTATATATATATAGCCTCGTAGGAATCATCCACGTTGTCTCCTCTCTCCACTCACATCTGTTTTCTGCTGCTTTCTTGAAAATTTTGCTTTCACCAAACTTTCATTTGATGAGGATCTATTTTTAGCTTCCGTGTTTATTTTCTCACATTCATAGCTCCCCGTCTTTCAAGTGTATATTAAAGCATCTGAGGGGAGCTGAAGTTGCATCTGGAGGTAAATGCTGAAGAAGACCGCTGCTTAGGATAGATGGAGCAGGGGAGCAGAGGCACTAGAGTCAGGGGACATTCTGGTGCTAGGAGGGAAAAAGTTTCTCTGGAGAATACACTGGTGACAGACACGATGTTGCTGTGAACAGAATGAGTCCTTTTTAAAATCCCAGCAACCCTCTAGAGTCTTATATCATACCAGTTATTCCCTGCAACCCTCTCTATTTGGAAAAACTGCTCCAAATCTATCATTGGCCAGAAAAGGAGAATTCCAAGAAGGCTCAAAACTGTGTTCAGTCAAAGCTCATGAAAGTTAAATGTCTGTGTTAATAGAATTATCATTTTTATTCTTAACCCTTGACGATGAATGTATACCTCATGTCTCATGTTCAGGATAGCCCCCTTTTTGCTGACCATGCCGACTGTGTTTGCTGTGGTTCTGGCCCTCGTCGCTGCCGCCCTCAGCTCCGCCGACTCGGACTCGCACAGACCCAGGCATGACTCCAACCTGGAGATCTGTATCCTACTGCTGCTTCTGCTAAAATGCTGGTCAACGAGTCGTTTGAAAAAGTGATGGCGGATGATTGAGTGACTGTTGCCGTGTGACTAATTCCCACGTGGAGAATGTGTGTCCTCCTGACCTATTATTATATCAGACAAGCGGCTGTTTGAAACCAAGAGGAAAGATCAGCTGAACGCGCTGAAGAACCTGGTGGAGCTGAACGACATTAATCAGCAGTACAAGATCATAGACATCATGCTCAAAGGACTCTTCAAGGTAAGCTGTGGATGCGAGCGCGCTCACATACGGAGCTGACATAGTTTGTGAGCGAAGTTATGCACAGAAGAGGCCAGTCGTATAAAACCACCATCACCCCTCGGTTCTTTCAATGAGTTCCACCTTCATAATCCTAATTTATTTCTATTCATGCCCTTTTTTTATCGATCTCTTTCTGAGAGTTTGGGATGGTTCGGGTTTAACATTCTGTTCTAACACCACCTTGTACTTTGTGTTTGAAATTTCTCCAACTCCTGTTACCAATCATAGAAACGGGAGTTCAACCTTGTCGTGTTCTGAGCGGATTGAAGGATAAGAATGTTTTCAGCCTAGCAGAGAATCTGAAAGGTTCAAATCCAATTACTGTATTCATCGGCATGTCTCCATACATTCATTTGAGCATTAGTTTAGACTCGGCTGTTTGGATCGCCATTTACTCACGGTCTGTTTGGAGCTTTTGCTTTAAAGCAGAACTCAGTTTCTCTCAGGAGCGTTACAATGTCTGTGTATCTGCCTCTCAAGGACATCTTGCATAGCCTTCAGTGGCTGAAATACACTGTCAGCATTTCTTTAGCTGTGTGTGTGTGTATGTCTGTCTGAAAGAGTACCTACTCCTATCTCTTCCGTATGCAGCCCCCATAGACGCCGCACCGACTCCAATCTCAGTGTCCTTTTACCTTCAGACTGCCTGTATTTTAATCTCATTATCACATAAAGTGAAAAAGACAGATGGCACAACCTGTTTCAAAAGTTTCACAGCAGTGAGATAAGTTTGAAATATGTCTCAGATATCAATATGCCCCAGAACCGAGAAGTTAAATCTGTATTTACGATGTAAAGATAAGAATAGATCAAATCTGCTTTGATGGGCTAAAACTTAAATCCAGAGCACCTAGTTCAAACGAAATAAACCTGAGCTATTTTATTCTCATTCTCAAGGTGTTGGAGGACTCCAGACAAATCCTGGTTGCAGCCAACATGCAGCCTGATGACCCGTTCCCAATGGACGATAAGATCAAAGAAGGTCTGATTCACTTTCACCTCTCTTCCTCTTTCTCCTCTTCTAAAAGCCTTTCCATTTAGCAGCCCCTCTGAGTCTTTTACGCTCACGGCCTTTTTGACGCCTCCGACTCGTTTGTCTGGCACTCTGCTACCTCTTTAGTTGTCTCGTCATCTGCTTTCTCTTAAACGCCGTTTGTCTGTCGGTCTGTTTCCATCCCTTTGTTCTGATTTTAAACGTACTCCGTATTCTCAAATATCATCAAAAGTCCCTCTTTTCCTTTTCCCTCTGTTTCTCTCTTTCTTTTACGCAGCCTATTCCCATGTGGTGGAGAATACAGCGTTCTTTGGCGATGTGGCGCTGCGTTTCCCCCGTATTGTCCACCACTACTATGACAGGAACCCTGACTGGGGGGGTCTTCTGCGCTGGGGCCTGAATTTCTGTAACCGGACTGGGGTTTTCACAGGAGGAGCTCACCAGCACGTCCTGACTCTGGTACGCCGCCTGGTACCGGTCCCGCCTCTACTCTAACTAATGTCACCTGTTTATTTCCATGTTGTCACACAACACTGATACCTTCTGCTACATTTGTCTTTCTGAATACTAACCGTAGGAATCCTGCATTTGACTGCATGAATTTATGAAATATTTATGAGATCTGCACTCGGCTAAAGCCCAACAGAGGGAGAGAGAGAGACAGAGAGAGAGCTGTAAAGGTGTAAGCTTCAAGAGATGATGTGGTGTCGGGCTTAAAGTAAAGGCCTTGAAAACGTGAAAATCTGTGATTGTTTGGACTTGTGTCTGTGTGTTGATTTAACAAGGTTTTAATAATTCACTTTTGCAAGTATCTGTATAAAATGGTACGCAGATGTGATGATGCATTATTTTTTCTTGTTTTCTGAAAGCACTGAGTGATTCGATTAAACAGTTACAGCCCTATTATAAAGTCTAGATGCAGAATTCAATAAAAGAGCATGATGAAATTTCTCTGCAGGACAGTATCATGAGAATATTGGACAACGTTATTATAACGAGTCAGTCCAATGCGCTATCGTACAGAGTGATGTAAACGTGCCTGCTGCCCAGAGGTGACAGTACTGTCAGATCAGATCAGAATGGTGATTTTAGGCCGGTTCACATTACCAGGCGGAACTCACTACATCTTTTCAATTTCTTCCTTTTATTTTTTCACCAAAATATGATCTTGTCAAATCTGATTTCAGTCATTTACATAAATTGTCCTCCATATATATGGTCCTACATACAGTATGAATTCAATTTGCATATCATTTGCCAACACTGGCAGCTGCAATTTTCTCTTTCTTTGGCGGTCAGTCAGGCAGATGACTCAAAACGTATCAGTCAGCTGTTTCAGAGGAGGCATCTGATCACACTAGGGTGAGATGCAGGTCGCTTGTAATTATGAATGTGAACCGCCATGATAACCAAATCTGATCTGTGAAAAGAATCAGGATTGAGCATTGAGATGTTTGATGTGAATGCAACCTTATTACTATCCACTGTGGGTGTACGCTATGGTGCAGTGTGACCTTTGAAACCTAAGAGAGGAAAGCGGATAAAATGGTTTTTCTTCTTTAATGTGTGTGCTAATGAATTTAAGTCTTGCAGCAGGATTAATCTGTGGCCTCAGCAATGTTCCAAGAGGATTATATATCGGATCGTTTTTAGACTCCAGCAACAGACTGAAAACAAGTGCATGCAGACCTCACTCATGCTTCACTAACTCCTCTCTGTCTCTGTTACCCGTCGTCTTTATTCCACGAGGGAGACGCCAGAAAAAATGTTGATCTTTGGTTCCTGCTAAATTGCATCAACTTTCCGCTTCGCTCTAGAATGAGTGTTATGATTGTGTCTGATGTTAATCTTAGCTGTTATGGAGAAATGATAATGTGGCCCTTCATCCTTTTTTCTTGTCTGTGAACGTTCGTCCCTCAGATGTCACAGGAGCTGGAAATAACTGAGAAAGCCCCAGACTTCATAAACCCGTACCGTACTGAGCGAGATGATGTAAGTAAGATGCATACATGTAGCAACACAACCTTCTTACAGATTTAGTGGCACTCCCCCTCAATGCTTTATTTAATTTAACCTTTATTAAACCTGGAAAGTCTCATTGAGATGGAAAAAATCTCTTTTATAGGAGAGTTTTAGGCAGGAGGGAGGACAGACAGAAATAACCTTTGATAAATCTGAAAAAAAAATCAAAAGCAGTAGTTTTCAGAATGAACCTCCATTTTTGTCAAAAGGGATCAAACATGTGGGATGGAGTAGGAGTTCTGTGAGTCAATTAAAACAATGACAGATGTTCTTGCAACCAAGCCTTTAAAATGTATTCATTGAATACATTTCAATGTATTCAATGAATACTGAACTGAAATTACATTCATTTCAGTTCTCTGAGATTCAATTCATTATATAACTGATTCTGGGCAGGAGAGAGCAGCAAATACAAATTCAGCTCAAAGTTAATGTTCAGACAGCAGGAAAAAGTTCTCGGAGCAAAGAAAATAACATCCAATGCATATTAGATTGATACAGCTGAGGAGACGAAGTGGAGGCAGACCCAGAATGGTCTTATAGTTTGGACTATACAACTCAGGCAGACAACAAGCAATGGTTGGTAACAGCTTTGAAATTAGTGTCACATTTCAGAGCTCGAAGGGAGACGGTACCCAATCTCTGTGTAAAAATGTGTGCATGTAAAAGACATCATGGTAGTCTAGCACCGAGGTTGGAAACAATATGTCAAAGGAAGTACTTGATTCTAAACCCTGTTTCAGTTCTTTCACCAATTACTAAATATGAGGTGAGAAAGATATAAAATCATCAACTGGAAGGAAAAAAGCACTCCGAGTGCAAACCTACACCAGGGGCTAAAACCTTACCCGAACCTACTCTTAAACAGACATTGTTACATTATTTCCTGTTCATCTCCAGTTTAAAACGTCAAAGGAAAAAGGCACATTGGTATCCAATTGTGGTTAGGAATTAAATGAACAAAGGCATCAAAAATGGACTGAGCCAGAAGCTACACCCCAAGGGAACATCAAAGGAAGAAAATGAATAAATGCATCGCTAAAATGAAGAGTTTCAAGAAAGCGCCTTGACACATTGTGATGTCACTATGTCAAACGGCTTATTGTGACATGTGACGTCACCAAAATCAAATCATCTGTAGGATATGCCAAAACCTACGTCTGGGTAAATTTTCTCAACTCAACCTATTTTATAACCTTTTTTTTTTTTTTTTTAAAAACAGAGTTGTCCAAAGTGCTGTATTGTCAATAAATTGCATTGGCACCTCATAAAAACCCAAGTTTTACGTCAAAGAAAATAAATAAGACCAGAAAGAAAGAAATGTCCAACAACTCATCCTGGATTAAAAGCCAAGGAATAAAAATGAGTTTTAAGGCCAGATTTAAAAACAGACAGTGGGGGCTGCATTGACATGAAGAGGCAGCTCATTCCACAGTTTATGGGCTGCAACAAAGAAAACACGCTCGCCCCTCATTTTCAGTTTCGTTTTAGAAACCACCAGCGACAACTGGATTGACCTCAGTGACCTTGAAGGAGTACATGTCTTTAAGAGGTCAGAAATGTACGTGGGTGCCGACCCGTATAAAGATTTAAAAAGAAATACTAAAACCTTAAAATGAATCCTTAAACGTACTTGTAGCCATTGAAGGGAGACCACAATGGGGGAGATGTGCTCTCCTTTAAGTGAGCCTGTAAAAAAGCCGAGCGGCGGCATTTTGAACCAACTGCGAGGGAGGTCCGGCTCCCACCAAAATAAAGTGCTTTTCAAAATCATTAAGGGTCAAAAAGGTCTTCACCTTAGATAAAAGCCTCAACCGATAAAAACCAGGTTCAAGCAAAGAGATTGTCTGTCTGTTTATCAAGTTTAAAAGCACCGTCAATTTTGAAGGCAAGGTTTGAAATAGTGGATTTTTAAAATGGCTGCAAGGAGCCCAGTCTGGGCAACTTTCATGCAAATCCTTCTTGTAGTTTTACCCTAATCTTGCTAACAGACAGAAAAAAAACGTGAGTAAAAACATAACTTCCTTCTTTGGTGGAGGTAAAAATGACCAAACCCAAACGTATGTATTGAGTCAAAGATTCCACCTCTGAGCCCTGAAGAGTATGATGCAGAAATATGTCTGTTGCATTAGATTTTACATTATTATATCATTTTATTATATTTTAACAGCCCGTTTGCCACATAGGGACATCTTCACCACCAGTAACGATACCAAAAATATTACAGAGAGCTCAGTCCCCGTCTCACTCGCCCTTTCTCCTCTACTGTAGGTCCTTCACACTGCCGAAGCTTTCCAGAAGATCCTGAGGGAGGAGGAGAAGAGGAGGAGGAAAGAGGAGAAGAGAAAAGAAATCAGGAAAGGCCCTCGCATCTCCCGCTCCCGCAGTGAGCTATAGCGCTGCGTCTCAGTGCTCGTGGAGAGCAGAGAGAGCTCACGCAGTCACCAGGGGGCACCTCGACCCGGAGACTGCGACGACAGTGAAGTACAAACAGCCAGTCGCTCTGTTGAAACCGAGAGAGTAAACCTCAGAGTGCCACCGAAAAAGAGAAGAGGAAGTCAGTGGCTAGTCAGTTTCTGACAAAGGCCTGAAACGCTGCACGTATACAGTGGTTTCTAATTGAAAAGTCTTTGGCTGTATAAGAGGTAAATTAAGAGTGAAGCGTGTTTTTGATAATTTAGGATTAGATAACTCTACCTTGGAATATAAATAATATTTAATATAATAAATTTGCTTCAAACATTTGTAAAACCTTACTGTACCGTGTCCCGTCTACGTTTGATGTGTCTCAAACACGTATGCTTCAGATGTGTGTGGTGGACAAATATAAGTATTAAGTTCATCCTGTTTTGGTTAAGTGTTGATGCTGGTCTTTTATTTTGTAAGCTTTTCAGAGGAGCATTTTTCAGTTGACAGATTTAGGTTTTTGCTGCTCCTCCGACTTTAAAGGCTGCATTTCTATGATTTCTTTTCCCTAAGGACCACTAATGTTTTGTTTTATCAAAGTCAGAAAAGATTGTGAATGAGTTTGTTTTTTGTAATCCCATTTCTCTCATTTTTTTTTCCCAAATTCAATGGCCTCTCTTTAAATCCTGTTCACCAAAAATGACATTATTTAATTCATGTAAATAACACGTGCTTTAATGTTTCTAATTGGAAATTTAAGCTGAATACACATTCCCAGGATATTTTTTCTGTGACAGAGAATGTCTTTTATTGTCTATACCCATAATCTTTAAAATAAAAATGAATCACAAAACTCTGACCTCTTAACTCAACATAATTGAGAAGACAGGACATTCTTAATATAGAGCAAAATAGTATCCAAATATATCCAAAACATGTGTGCCAAAATTGTCACCCTGCATTTAAAATTTTGCTCTGCCCCGTTGTGCCACAATAACAGCCTGAGTCTCCTTCATTAGTGTGTGATGAGGTCTGAGACCACATGGAGAAGATCTGAGACCGTTCCTCCATTCAGAAACTCCTTCAGGTTCTGAGGTCCCCGCTAGTGGACTCTCCTCTGCAGCACATCCCACAGATGTTCTGTGGGGTCTTGGTCAGGTGACTGGGATGGCCATGGCAGAAACTTTATTTTGTGACCTCTGAACTATTCTTGGTTGGATGTTGAGGTGAGCTTCAGATCATTGTGCTGCTGGAAGGTCCAACCACGACCCACTTAAGTTTCCTGAGAGGGGCCTCTAGGGTTTCATCCACTATCTACTGGTATTTAATGGAGTCCATGGAACCATGTCTTTTAACAAGATGTCCAGGACCTTTGGAAGAAAAAAAGCCCCAAAGCATCAGAGACCCACCACCAGACTTCACAGTGGGTATGGCTGGCCTTTCTCTACAGCTTCCTTTCTTGCTAGGCCACACCCAACTTAGATGTTTGTTGCAAAAAAAAAATCTACTTTGGTCTCATCTGACCTCTGACCTTGTTCCACTTAAAGTCCCAGGGGTGTTTGTCAAACTGTTGAAGCTTTAGTTTGTGTGTGGACGACAGCAGAGGCTTTTTTTTTCTTTTTACCCTCCCAAACAGCTGGTGCTGGTGTTGGTGCCATCTTATGGTGGTTAGGGAGACTTTCTGACCCCAGGATTCAACTGACCTCTGACCTCTCTAGCTGTGATCCTTGGAGAGTCTTTTGTCAATCAAACCCTCCTCCTCACAGTGCATGCAGTTTGCAGACATGTCCTCTTCAATGCTGATTGTTCCATCTCTGGTCTCTTTAAACTTCTTAATTACTGATCTACCTATTGAAACTGATATTTTGAACTTGAACTTTGCTGTTATCTGTGGTCTTCCCATTGTAAAGAGAGTCAGAGAATCAGGCCTGTGTCACCTCATATTTATACCCCAGTACGAAAGGAGGTCCTGGTTCAGGTGAACCTAAAAATATTAAATATGACTGGAAACATGCTACCTTAAAATCACAGGATTTCCTAGTTGTGCTAATAACTGTGGGCCACGTTTTAGAGAAAAATATTTGTTTTTATTTAAGGAACGTGAAGTTCATTTAATTATGTTGAGTTAAAGGTTAGATTCTGTGAAGAATCTGAATTAAAGATCATAGGTATAGACAATAAAGACATTTTCTTCGGATCTTTGGATCTCATTTTACAATTTTTTTTAAAGGTTGCCAATAATTCTAGAGGGCACTTAATGTGCCTCTTCATCCCCCCTGTTCTGGAACTGTTTCTGTGTCCAATACCTTTATTTATCTTTGCCGGAAATTTACATATTTAAATAGTGGAGAACTGAGATTGATGTTAAATTTGAAATATATTACGACTGTTATAAAGCTATGTGTACATTCAGAGAAAGAACATCATTGCTGCAGAATGAATAAGCCATTTTGTTATGAGATTTCCTGAAATAAACAGACTGGGGTGTGTGGTACAGAAGTAATGGGAGTGCAGAATGTGTGTCTGGATGTGATCAACCAGCAGAGGGAAGACAACTACTGGACCAAAACACCAGTGTTATGGTTTGGATTGAGCATAGCCCAGTCCAATGTACAGCTTCAGCTTCAGTGAGAGGCTGAAAATAAAGCACTGAGTAGCGCAAAGGGCGATCGGGGCGAAAGCTGAGCGATGTTTCAAACCAAAGAGGACTTGGGTAAGTAGTAAGTTAATCATCTCTTCATTTCCTGACTGTTAGCAGCAGGCTAATGCTAGCCTGTAAAGTTTACTGCTACTACGGAAATGGGTAAAATTAGGTAGCTACGTAATAAATAGCTGTGGTAACGGAACCGTATTTGAGGTTTAGATATGATCTCGATTTGGGATGTCAGTTCTGTATAGTTGAAATTTGGTAGTGTTTGAGTTAAATCCACTTAGTAGTGTCTAATAATAGCTCTTTTTAGCTAACCTGTCAAGCTCTGGTGCTTTGTTCCTGAAGAATATTTTCTATACGTCACAGAAGCCAAATTTCACCGTCATCATAAATAACAAGTCATTAAATTGTCTGAGTTTGGAGAACTCCCATGAATAATATTTGCTTGTGACTTGGTCTTTATCCTTCCATTCTTCCACTGACAACACAACGCCTGTGTATACGCATACATTCGGTAATATCACATCTTCTGGACTATTTTATATAGTATGTCTGTATCTGTATGTTTAAGCGTTTTACTATGTCTTGCTTTATTTGCCATGGCCACTTCTCTGTTCCCTCGCAGGGATTAATAAAGTATTTATCCGCAATACTTCCTCCTTTCCTTCCTGAAGTTTCAAGTGGAGGCTAAACTATTGAAACCTTGAAATGTATACTATTTACAAGCTTCCCACAAAGAACATAATGCAGATAGCTACTCTTACTGACTTCTTCGATGTCAGACAGGTGAGATTCAAAGAGTGCATTTTTTCGCCAATTCGTATTTAAACCCTACTATGGCAGTGCCATGTCCTAATCTCCAGCTGCAACTCACTGAAGGAACAGAAACTGAAACCATCTTCAATCTGATTGCCTGATGAAATGTGTTCACGTGTGCCTTTCCTCCAGGCCCATTTTTTTGTAATAAAAAATGAGATTCATTATCTTGCTGAAACCCATCGCAGACCAAGAAACAAAAAGACATGATCACGTTGTTTCCAACTCTAGTTGATGCCAAAAAATAATCATAGCTGCAATCATAATTGAACAGGCCTTTGTATCTGTCGGGTTGCGCGCCAGCCTCGGTCTCATTATCAGACACAAGAATGTAGAGCTCTGAATTTGCATGCATTACTTTCTGTACACAGTGTTACAATTTTATATTCTGCATCCACCTTAGTCTGATCAGCTACATTATAACCGACTGAAATCAGACAGAAAGCTGCCTGAATGTTGTCAAGTGATCATTTTGCACTTGAGCTTGATGAGGATAGGAATATCGGCAAGTGTAAGAATCTGAGAGACTTTGAGGCCAAATTGTGATGACTAGACGACGGCAGTCATCACAATATCAGCGGAAAGCTCATCAGCGGATACTCATTTAATATAATCTACATAGTTTTAACTTGGACAACAATTTTACATAAATGTATTAGCCTTGTTTTTTTAGTCAGTTTTACCATTTGTTTTGTGTGCTACTGCTACTATGGGTCAACGTTCAAAAATGGTTGCAAGGCATCTTCAAAATATGCATTAAAATCACTGATCTGTAACACGTCAGCACCCTGAAGAAGATCTCCTGACACAGGATTTTACGCTGCTGCTATCTGGATGCAGATTTATCAGTTCTAAGTGTGGATCCAGTAGGCTTATTGTCTTACGTACTGCTAGCTGCACATTAATTGGCCCCTGGAGCATTAATAAAGTTATCTTGTGATTCTATAGCACGTAATGCTGATTCTGATAGAAACGATTTAAGGCACACAGTGCTAACCTACACAATATCAGACAAGTAGTTTTAATATTATGGCTGATCAGTGTACATCTTTAACCCTTACCAGATCATAGTTTTTACCACCTTTAAAAGAAATGATTACCACCTTGGTGAGTTTTTGAGCATCCCTAGTCACTCAAACAACAAACATAAACTCTCACACATCTCATTTTTCTGAGCTGGTACTCACAAGGTGTTTCTAAAAGTCTCTGAACGCTAGGCAGCTGTTCCAGAAGCAGCTGGAGAAAACTGCAAACAATGCCTAGTAGAGTTGCTCATTTTAACAGGATATGATGACTAAAATTGAATTACATAATAGAAATCGTGTTCAGTGTCATATAGGGCTGGTGCATTGTTTTGGCCACACCACTAAATGTTTTTTACCAACAGCTGATCTGTTTGTGTAGATTCGTATTCGGCCGGGTCATGGTTGATTTAATCAAAACCAACTGGATGCATTCATTCAGAAAAAGTCTCGTAAGCCAGCTGGAATGAGCATCTCCACCTAAATTAGGGACTGCTTCTGGAAGGCAAAACAATAATTCAGAATTCCAAAACGGTTTATTGCCAATGTAAGTACACTTACGAGGAAATCTATTTTACCTGGCACCTCGTTGCAGAGCAAGCAGTCACAAAAATCAAAGCGTAATATAAAAATAAATAAAACATGTACAATGAATTTAGATAAAGCTGGCAGTGCAGTAGTGCAGACTGTGCAAAAGAATAAAGCTGCAAATCAGAACAAGCCATTCAGAGCAACCTGACTGGAAACCAATCAAGTTACAACTTTGAATCTCATTCAAATAGTCAAAAGTGATGTGAAAGCGACGCTATGACAAAATATGCATTTTGACATATTTCCTGGCTTTGACTCTTATGCAAAATGTACAGCTTGGTAGTCTGGTTCTAAATTCATCCTTTTTCATAATGATAGATTGAAATGTGACTTGCCACAAAGCTTGATATGCTTCACGTTGTTGTTACTCGTTCTTCTCCCCAGAGACCAACTCTCCGTAAAATTTCAGGGAAATTTGTTCCAAAAGTTTTGCGTTATCCTGCTTGGACCTACATGCTTCCACTACCTTCTATAAATCGCACCAGAGATTTTCAATGGAATTCACGTCAGACGAATGTGACGGCAACGACGAGATATTTATTTTCTGTTCTGTTTTTTGTCCCACCAGGAGATGAAGAAGAAAAAAGGGAGTCAGTTGACATGAGGATTGAGATGGAAGTAGATGACTCTGATACCAGATGGAGTGATGAGGAACTCAGGCTGGTCCTCATTGGAAAGACCGGATCAGGCAAGAGTGCGTCCGGAAACACCATCTTGGGCAGAGGGCAGTTCCTGTCTCAGATCAGTGCCAGCTCTGTTACACAGATATGCCAGCTTGGGAGCACTGAGTTCACTGAAGAGGAGGCTGAGAACGGTCAAACTGTCGGACAAAGGAGAAAGAAGAATGTTGTGGTGGTTGACATGCCAGGTTTTGGTGACACTCACCTCACTACAGAGCAGATTCATGCAGAGATAGCCAAATGCGTGTGTCTCTCTTCTCCTGGGCCACATGCTTTTCTTCTGGTGGTGCCAATAGGACGATATACAGAGGATGAGAACCAGGCTGCCTGTGAGATGATAAAGATATTTGGGGAGGATGCAGTTCGTCATCACACAGTGGTTCTTTTTACTAGGGGAGATGACCTGGAAGGTATAACCGTTGAAAAGTACCTGAGGGACACTGCACCTGCTGGGCTTAGAGCTCTGATTGACTGCTGCGGAGGCAGGTACCATGTCCTCAACAACAGAGACCCCAATAATTCAATGCAGGTTAGAGAACTCATAATAAAGGTGACCAAGATGGCGAAGCAGACGAACAAAGGGTTTTATACCAATGAAATGTTCTTAGAAGCAGAGGCGGCCATCAGGGAGGAGCAGAAAAGGATGCTGATGGGGCAAGGGCAAGGAGAGAGGGAAGATGAATGGGGAAACGGTCACAGCGTGGACCAACAGGATCAGATAGTAAAACGCAGGAAGTGTGACTTGGAGTCTGACAGAACAGACAGTACAGATAGGGCATCACAAGGGGTTGGGAGAGGGGAGCTGGTAAGAGGAAATGAGGAGAATTTTAGGGTGGAGAGATGGACAGAGGAGAGTAGAGGCAGCCCCTTCAGGTGCCTGAAGGACGGAGTTGAGCGATGTGGGGACCGATTCAGAGGGAGGCTCAGAGGCGGAAGGCCGAGGAAGAAGGCTGTTCTCTATCCCAAAGTACTGGAGAGAATCAAGGTCCTTGTGGCTGCCGGAGCCACAGGGATGGCTGTGGGGGCGGTGTTTGGGGTAGTTGCCCCTTTAGCAGCTGCAGCTGGGGCGTCTCTTATCGGGAACTCAGTTGGCTTTGCTGCAGGTCAGCTCGTTGGGATATCTGCAGCAGGAGGCACTGGTATTGGGAAAGCTGTTGGGGCAATAGTGGCTGCAGCTTCCGGAAAGACTGCATTGGCTCTTGGGGCAGCAACAGGTGGAGTTTTGGGTGGTTCTGTTGGAGCACTGGCAGGTGCTGAGGCTGAAAGCCCCCGGGAGGCTGCTCTGGATGCCTTAGGAGAGGTTAGTGTGATAGGGACCCTTGCTGTTGGGGTGGCAGTAGGAGTGGGAGGTACCATGGGAGCTGGGGCTGCATTAGCTGCAGTCCTGGATGGAGCAGCTGTCACCACAGCAGCCCTCAGCGGAGCTGAACCTGCGTCAGTGGGGGCGGCGGGTGTCGTCAATACTACTGTAGCTCAGAGTAGTTTAGCGTCGGCTGCAGGGCAACATGCAGTGGCCGCTGCAGAAGGTGTAGCTGCAGCTACTGTTACTCCTCAATCTGCGGCAGCAGGAGTAACCATAGCTCAGGAGGTGACTGCAAATGTCCCAGTGGCTGCTGGGTCACATGGGGCTATGAACGCATTAACAGGACCCAGTGGGGCATCAGTGGTCAGCAGGGTGTCAGGAACCTGGGGCAACGTGTCAACAATGACGCAGATCCTGAATGCAGTGGCTGATATAGGCAAAGCTGCAGCAGGAGCAGCTCTAGCTGGTGGTTTGGTAGTGAAGGTGGTGAAGGAAAAAGTCCGATGTGGTACAGGAACAAGAGAAGCCAGTTTGTCGGAGAAGAAATCTTATGAGATCTACTGGAACAAATAAAAAGATCATATTCGATTAGATCGTGTCCATGTTTTTTTCCTAGCATCTGGGTCAAGAACAACATCCTGTGAGAGATGTTGCGAAGAGTATGGAAATGTAAAACCATCTCGAAGATGTACAATAATATAAAGACTATCTATAATTAGAAATGACTCTATTGGAACTAGGCTGCTGAAAATTTGGGCCAAATGAATGCCACGAATTTCATGTAAATTCACAATCTGACTTTTTACCGTTTGCTTTTTCTAAAGATTTACCTCAGAATCACAATAAGAAAATAAATTATCTTCAGCACTGTAATACAGTGTTAGCTGGGTGACCACTACAGTAGTGAATTCTTGAAAAGGATTTTTTTTTAAAAAAAAGACTATTAAAAAGTATTCAAGTGCCCTTACTTTGTAATTTTCATATGTCATAATCTGTTTGGTTTTTTTGTTAACCAGACATTTGGATTTATGCTATTTTTAACTCACCCACAATCTATTTTCAACTGCTGGAGATGTAACAAACAGTTTCATTTGCTTTTACTTTGTTGCTGTGACATAAATAAACACTCTGTTGTTCCATGATTGAATCGTTTTCTGCTGTTGCGTTTCTATCTATCTTTTCTGCCTTACCTCAACGTTGGCAATTCTCTTACCATGAAAACCACGGGAGTTTCTGGTCGTTGCTTTACTTGTCTGTCAGTCAGAATAACTTCTTGTCAGGAGCACACAGTCTTTTACAAAATATAGATAGAGACGTCACCAAACTACAAATAAATTAGCAAAGGGAAAGAGAATTTCTTTGTACTCCATAAAATGACAATAAAGCCTTCTTTTCCAGCGGGCATCTCATAAACTGCCGTATATACTTTACAAACTTTACACATGTTATTGTCGTATCATCAGAGATTTTGAACTTTTTACAAATTTCCTTTTTGATTTTTTCACAGAAATTAATTAAGTAATGCAAGTCTAATGGGTGTTAATCCTGTCTTGAGTACGTTGTTGAAAACTATACACTTATTGAATGTTTATCATATTATATGCTTTACATATATAATTTCATACTACTTTTATTTTGTGTGGTTTCCATGAAAACATGTTTTCGGTGACTCTGGACGCTGGTCATGTTGCCCTCACATAGACTGTCCATTCTAACCTCACCAGACTTAAAAACATTAAATACTCATGATTAGACGTAAAAACATAAATTATTCATATGTAACTGAGTATTTTAACTCAATTATAGATAATTAGAGACTGAAAATTTCTTTTTGGGTTTTCCTCGGAGAGATTGTTTTAAAGGGACTCCTATCCAAAACAATATTCACTGGAGGACATGTCATATACTGATGCGTTTATTTTTCAATCTTGGTGGGTGATATGTAAAGTTCCACAAGCACATTTTCTGACATTCCACTTTTAAGTTATTTCTGTGTCCAGAATTTGTTAGACTTGCAAAGTAAAAACACTAGTGGTTAAACTATCTTTTCATTTGTGTTAATCAAACATGAATTAAAAGAAAATCTAAAAGAAATTATATAAAACAGCAAATAGTTTATTTTCTCTCTCTGAATAAAACATCGTTAATCATTATCTCTTTGAATGAAACAATAAAAATCTGTACCTCTTGCAGTGTTACATTGCAAACATTTAAAAAACCTTTTTACTGAATTCACAACATTTAATCTGGATGATGTCACTGGTGTTGCATAATAACAAGAAAATGAATGTAATTTCATTTCAACACAATCGGTATTTATATTTTATTTATTCAAGTCATTCTGTCTGAGATGTTTAATTTGCCTCATGCTTGAATTTTATTCATGAAGGTAGGGGGCGCGGTTTATTCAAATGCACAGGAGCTTCTGATTGATGACGTACTATCAGACCACGATGAATGCAGCCTTCTCATTGGACAATCCTGACTGGTCTCATGACAACAACAAGCGTATTTGGACCAATCGGAGCCCGCTCTGCGCCACAGAGTCTGTTTGTGAATGACGCAATGAGCGTAGAACAAGATGGCGTCGTACTAGGCATAAACCGATGTGGATGAGTTTATCGACGTAGAAGTCAGCCTCTCTTGAGGCTCTGGCGTCGCTTTGCTGAAAGAACAATCTCCGCTGTCAGATTAGCGTCTAGAAGACGCTACTGAACGGATAATCTGCGGGGTCGCTGCGTTTCCCCCCCGCTATCCTTCGGTGACAGCCGGGGAGGCGAGGTGCTGACAGACGGGATGAACAGCGGAGAGTACACTTCCACCATGGAGAACATGGATACCACTTTGGCAGAATTAGGGGATGAATTCACCCTGGGAGACATCGACGGTGAGTTGTTGTTGTTGATGTTTTTAAGTTTTTTGGGGCATTTATCCGGTCAGTGTGACAGTTCCGAGAGATACTCATCACATCAGTACGGGTCGTGTTAAGGTGCACCACAAACCAACTTCATCATTCAGATGATTAATGTAGCTATGATGAAAAAGAAAGTCAGTGATTATTCAGCCCAGTGAGTCCTAATATGTTAGCATACGTAAGAATAATATAGTCTTTTCTTAACTAAAAAGAGCAGCAATCCTTTTTTCTTTTTTTTTTTAATTTGACTAGTTGTTTTCTCACATTTATAGTTACACGATCACCCACGGCTGGTAATTGGGAGGAAATATCGATCTGTGCCCATCCATCTGTAAACATTTTTTATCTGGAGCGTTACTGATGGACCTTTCAATGTTTCTCATGAATCTCTAACAAATTAAACCTATGCAAGAGTGATCTACTTTGAGATTTGTATCATGTTTGTTTTTTCTAGTTTTGTGGTAATATTTTTATAGATTATTCAATTGTTTGTTCTTTTTGCATTTCCTTGCAACCAGTTGTATAGCCACAATTAGCAGAAAGGTGAGGTTGGTTCTAGAAACACATATTTCCTTGAAATAAAAAAAGAAAGTTTATTGCTAAATTGTAGAAAATAACCTAAGACAATCTGTGAGCTGAGTGTTATTTTCCATGAAGAGGGCTGGGTTACTGTAAGAGGTGCCACTTGTCAGGAAGCTGTGTATTTAGGCAGTGGAGGGAGACACAAGGGTGGGACTTACTCATCTAGTTCCATGACTGTCAGACCATGAGATAAAATAATTACTTAGACGTCCATGTTGAGATGTAAGCATTTTCTAGAATTTAATGAAGAAAATCTTTTCTCTTTGTTCATTATCTTTTCTCATCTTATCGTTATCTTATCATATTCTGCATAATTATTTACCAAAGTTTGTGGAATAGCATCTCAGTAAAGATATAAATCTGCAATCCAGGCTCTCTGTGGACAAGCAACATCCCTGATCCAATGTCGCTCTTATCAAAACAAGTTCCCTGTTTGGCACCCATTGAAAGGAAAAGGATTTTGGTACAACGCTGGCCAGCGCAGAGTCACCAGAATTCTATTTGAATGGAATTTTACGAAATGTTAAGTCACCAGAACGGACTGATGGAGTAGATTGTGTGTTTGTGCGGTGTCAGACAGTGGGAGCTATGAACTATCATAACTTTTTACCTATCAGTCAGTGGCTATATATGGACAATTGTATGGAGCTTAACAAGACAATGTTAGAGTCAACACTGAGTGCAGCTTATAAAACATTCATGAAACTATTCCTGCCTTTGGTGTCTGGTGTTAATTCTCTTCTCAAAAGGGCCCCCTGGATAGAATGGGCAAAAAGCATCCTCGCAGCCGCAGTTATGTAATCCCACCTAATCATTCTGTCAACAGAGAGGAATTTACAGATTGTGTTTTTGTCAACTGATGAATTCACAGCCAGGCAGAAACAAAGACAGCTAACAAGTTTTGGTCTGCCCGATCTCCTTATGGCCACAGCTAATATATTTTTATAAATATTTCATCAGGAAGAGCAACAAGCTGCAGAAAATTTGACCCTATGATTAAATAGTCTCCAATATTTCTCTAATGATTTGCAAAAGACTTTTTATTTTCTTAGATTTAAAATCACCACATTCTATTTCAGACCTTAAACAGCAAAAGTCTCATTGCCATCGTGTATTAGCCGGTTTACTGTAGACACGCAAGGATATTCAACCTCTGTCCTTTAGATGAGTCAGTGTATGTCATTAAGTGCATCACAGTGGCCTCATGCATTTGACCCTATATTCATTTAGAACATTGTCCCTCTCCCAATTATTCTCATAGAAACTGTGAATCTGGTTATATAACCTGTTTTCCTTGCACTGAGCAGCCTAGGAAACCATCCACCTTTGATGGATTTACCCTTTGTGTCAGCTTGTCTGACGTTCTGGGGGCCCAGAGTTGCTTTGTCCTGTATGTCATTAACAGCCTGACCCCCCATGGTGGTGCATGGCCTCATGTGTCCGCTCACATAATGTGTGCATGTGTAAGTGACATGTGAAGGACAACCAGAGAGGCCAAGTCATATTCCAGGGGTGATATGTATCCAAAACAGTAACTTTCTTTCAATCAGCACTGCCTGTCAATGGTTTGAACCAAAGGTCATTAGAAACATTCTCAATAAAAATATCACAAAAGACTGTCTGAAACTTGGTAATTGAGAAACATCAGTGTATTTATTCACTCCATACGTTCATCAGAAGAAGCTCCAACCAGCCTTCAGATTTTCTCAGATTAATCACTATTTAAGTCCACGAAAAAGGCTATTTTTGCAGATAATTGAAATGTAACAAGTGCTGATAGATGGTCAGAGGCCACAGGAAGTTGGCTGTTTCTGTAAAAAGATGAGAACCCTTGGTGTTGTAATGCTTGTGAGGGAGTTTTCTCCACTGCCTCTACTTGTACAAATCTATTTGTGCAAATCTATTCTCATATCAGAACCATTTATGTTGTGTTGATTGTAAAATATAATGTCCCAATCGCAAGAAAAATAGAAAAAGAGTACGGACAAACTAACCAAAGTAGGAAATGACTTCATTAGTCACCAAATATGAACATTTACATATTTTTCAAATGAATTGTCCCTTGCTAGCAAAGAGAGTAACTCAGTGGATAAAGGGATGAGAGATGATGAGCGTTTTTAATGTCAGCTGTTCTCAGCCTTTTGAAAATGCAACTGGCCCTTAGCCTAAACCTAGATGTTGTGTGTTATGCTATCACACAAAATATAGTCTTCCTAAAAAAGATAAGTTTTTTAAAAATGTCAAATTGATTTTAGTTAAAGACAATTATTTTTTGTGTAATTGCTCTAAAAATAGGAAAACAAATGATTGACTTTATGATTGTTATTGATTTAAAACCGAATTATTGTTACCCTTTTTTAAAAATAAAATGAGTAAAATCAGATGCAAAAAAATTCTTAATTGTTTATGCCGATGATATTTGAATCAAATATTCACAAAAATGAATCCTTTTATTAAAGTAGCGATATTGAAGTAAAATATCACATTTGTAGCATGAAACAAATATTTTTCTCTAGAACATGTTTGCCACAAGTATTGCCACCCCTAGGCAATCTGAACTGATGAACAATGACTTCCTGTTTTACTGGGGTATAAATATGAAGTGACACAGGCCTGATTCTCTTTGACCTTATTCACAATGGGAAAGACCAGAGAAAACAGCAATGATTTTTTCATTGCACAAATCTGGCAATGAAGGCAAGAAAATCCCTGTTTAATCAGTTAGATCACTAATTATCAAGTTTAAAGAGACTGGAGATTTAAAAGTTCATTCTGGGAGAGGAAGTGTGTGCAGACTGACCCCCTCACACTGTGAAGAGGATGGTTCCACTGGCAAAGGAATCTCAAAGGATCACAGCTAGAGGTCAGTTGAATCTTGGGGTCAGAAAGTCTCCTTAACCACCATCAGAAGGCACCTACACCAACTGTTATGGGTGAGGGTGAGGGGGATAGCAGCAAGAAAAAAAGCTTCTGCTGTCAACCACACACAAGCTAAAGCTCCTCCAGTTTGACAAACACCAGTGAGAATTTCAGTGGAACAAAGTCAGTGGTCAGATCAGACCAAAATAGAGGTTTTGGCAACAAACGTCAAAGATGAGTGTGGCGTAGCAAGAAATAAGGCCATACAGAAAAAAACCGCATACCCACTTTGAGGTCTGGTAGTTGATCTCTCATGGTGTGGGGCGTTCCTTCTCCCAAAGGCCCTGGACATCTTATTAAAAGACATGGTTCCATGGACTCCATTAAATACCAGTAGATAGTGGAGGAAACCCTAGAGGCCCTTCTCAGGAAACTTAAGTGGGTCGTGGTTGGACCTTCCAGCAGCACAATGATCTGAAGCTCACCTCAACATCCAACCAAGAATAGTTCAGAGGTCACAAAATAAAGTTTCTGCCATGGCCATCCCAGTCACCTGACCTAGACCCCACAGAACATCTGTGGGATGTGCCGCAGAGGAGAGTCCACTAGCGGGGACCTCAGAACCTGAAGGAGTCGGAGAGTCTCTGAATGAAGGAATGGTCTAATGCCAATAAATGTGACACACATGTTTTAGAGAAAAATATTGGTTTATGTTAAGAAAAATAGTTCTTTTTTTTAAATTTTCTGAGTGAGACTCTTGAGTTAGAGGTTAGATTTTTGTGAATAATTGAATTAAAGATTATTGGTCATTAAAGATCATTAAAGTTCATTGGATCATTGGATCATTGGTAGTTCATCGGTTCATATACAGGACCAACTGATTTAGTTTGAGATCTTTACTTTCTTTTGACCTTTCACCAGTGGCGCAAAGGAAAGAAACTCAAGAACTGTCAGGACAGAAGAAGATTACGTTTTATGGCTGTCACAAAACTGATAAAGGACAGACTGAAAGTAAGATCAGGATCATCGAAAGATTGATTGCACAAAAAGGAACATTAATTTTCTTCTTCCTTCTCTGGTTCCTCATATTCCGGTCTGCTACTGAGTGATGTTCCTAGTCTCCATGGAATCAGATAATAAATTTAGTCAGTCATTATGATGTGACACGATAGTGACGGGACCTAATGTCTGCCAACAAATCTAACTCGTTAAATTTCACTGCAATGCCATTCGAATAAAAACAGGGTTGTTTAATTATCCCTCACTCTCACCGCTAATGTATTTCTTTAATCAATTTTCCCAGTCAGAATACCATGAATGTTTTCATCAGTGGTGTTCTTAGTGATTTCATGTCACTGCCAGTTTGAGGCGGTAGATGAATTTGGTCTGCTGAACTGTAAGGTTTCGCTCTTTTATACAGTATGACCAGATACAAGGCTGCCTCCTCTGTTCATTGACCCTTCATTATCCCCACAGCTGAAGCCATAATATAAATCAGGGGTGTCAAACTCAATCACAGAGGGGCCCTAATTAAAGACGGCGACAACTTCGAGGGCCCAACTGGACTCAAATGGGCCGTATTTAATATAAGATGTTATGACAATTTTATTCTTATTTCACTGACTCATTTTATAGAATTCAGAATTGACATACGAAAAAGAAAATACTCAAATTCCAGATTAGATTCAAAATAGATGAGCATTACTATTATTTTGAGCATAGTTTCACAGAATAATTTCCAATGAAATGTTTTTGTTCACAGGCATCAATAACAGCCAGAATTCTAAAGGTTTGACACATGTGATATAGATCATCTCGGACAGCTTCTGTTACAGGGTCAAGCATTAAAGTCACATGGTCCTATTGGACGATGACACTTTGCTCTCCATTGTAATGGCAAAATAACAAGAAGCACTCTTATTTATTTTTTTATTAAAAGTTAAATTGATCATTTAACTCCATTCAATACAGCTACCTATCATTCTGTTTAGTCATCACTTGTCAATCAGAAGAATAGAATGAATTAGACGATTTACTAAACTTTTGACCCTGTCTCGTGTGTGATGTGCAGATCAGGGCCCCACTCCTAAAGTCCTCCATTATGCTCCTGAAACTTAACAAGTACACAGCAGGGATTTATTCAGTGGGGAAACCAATGATGATTATTAGTAACCTAGGTGACGACAGCTACTGCTTGGAACCGATATGCCCACCTTTGCGGTAAAAGGTTACGTTTTTTTTCCTTAAAGGAGGACCGGTAGTTTAACAAGAGACGATAGTAACTCGCTGAATTTCAGTTGAACTTACTCAGATATATAATCTTTATTACAGGCAACTCCGTTGAAACAGAGAAGATCTTGAAGATCTTGCGCTCACATGCAAGACCCTCACCAAAAGCGTGTCAGTCAGATCTCCACACACAGTTGTTTTCATATGAGCTCATCTTTGTCAGAATCTTTGTCAGGGTTAGTTTATCTTCAGACAGCCCTCAGACGGAGCGACACGCTCATCTTTTGTCAGATATAACATCAGAAAAGAGAAAAGATCCTCAGAATCACAGTGGGACGAAGGGAGTATTTTTTTTTCCCTTTCACAACACATTCTTAGATTACATCTTTCTTTCTTTTTTGTCAGCAATCTCACATGAAAGAATATGATCCTAATAATTTGAAAAATACGGAATATCGATCCAGTAATTAGTCTTAAGTCTTTTCTTAACATGTTGGATACCTTTGCTCCATAAAATATGATTCAATTAACAAATATCCAACATGACAACAATAATCTTAAATCATTGTGAAATGCTAACATTAGTCATGTTGAACAATACAAGCCTATTTTTAAGTCCCATCTGGCCATCTACCCATTCATTCATCCAGTACTGCTGGATCTTAGAGCTTGATTACTGTGTACTCTTTGTCTTTCTATACACCGTTCCAGTTCTCTTTGTTTATCAGGCCTTGTAACTTGTTTTACAATCCGTGTGCAGTTTTATGACCAGAACAGTAGCTGTTCCTGTATGTACATGTGTCGATTCAAGGCCATTATCAATGCAATTCTCCTGGTTGCGCCAGTCTTATCTGTTGGCAGATTCAACATCCTCACATCTAAGCTGTTGTTGGGCAACAATTCGACCATGTGTTCATTCTTTACAGAACTCTGTCAAGGACACTTGTGAAATATTCAGATTGTTGTCAAGGTTGTCAAGATGGTTCTGGCCAAGGTCTTAGCTTTAAAGGTAACGGTCATCTTGGGATCTAGATCATGTTGCAACATATTGCTCTACAGATGTCACCACCCTACTCACATTGGGCCATTAAACACAACAAGTGTTGTTGCCAGGTTATTGTGTCATTTTAAAGTAAAATACTGTGTCTTTGATTATTATCGTTTCTTTTCTTCTCACAATTTTAAGCTGTAGAATCGTTGAGTAATAATAATAATAATAATACATTTAATTTATAATGCACTTTACATTTGGATCAAATCTCAAAGTACTTGACATGTGTTGTATTACTATGTCAGATTCTCTTCAGGTTTATTTTAAAATGTTGAAGGGCAGATTTGTCCCTGAAGCCAAACTGATATTCATAATGGACTGGTTTTAAAGTCCATATTATTTCTCTTTCTCCTCAGAGATGTTGCAGTTCGTCAGCAACCAGGTGGGAGACTTTCCAGACTTGTTTGAGGACCAGATGACCTCAGCAAGTTCTGTACAGATTGGTGGCGCCATCACTACCCCACGACCTGCCGTTCAAACGCCTCAAGCTCCACTGACACCCACCTCTCCTGTCTACCAGAGCGCCACCATCAGCCTCACTGCGACCCAGACGTTGTCACCCCAGTCGCTACCCCTCACCCCTCCCCTCACTCCTGTCCAGACCCCCTCACCTGCCACTGTAACTACAGTGCACCAGCAGGTGACCCGTAGCCCTCCACTCCTTCAGCCACGCCCTCAGGTGGTCCAGCACATCCAGCCTCAGCCCCAACAAACGATTCAGCCCACCATCCAGGTATCAATATCTGACATCACAGTCATATTCTGTAGTGGAGATGACAATAATCATAATTATACTCATTCTCCCTCTACATGCGTGTATTCCTTTTATCCACTGATATGCAGCGTATTGAAATTAGTGTTTGAGATCTGCCTCTCCAGACATTATTTTATCATCTGTCTTGGATTTGTTGTCTTTTATTGTGCCATCCGTTGTGGGAAAAAGCTGGTGCTGAAAGGTGAATAACTTCACAGCACCATTAGACCCTTACCGTCGAATGCCAAGCTCAGCATCTTCACAAAGAGAAACGCACATCTCAGCAAAACTGTAGTCGGGCTGACACGTAGTTATTGTCTCTTTTGAAATATCTTTTTCCTGAAACAGTACATCATAACAATTAGATTTATTTCATTATTTTTATGTCATTTTCTACTGAGATGCAGATGCACACCCAAGGGATCCCCATGCAGACCCAGAGCTTCCCAGTCCACACCTTGGTTCAAACCCACAGCCAGACTTCTCTGCCAATCCAGACACAGGCACCCCAAACTGTTATGATCACTTCCAACGGCAGTCGTTTGATCCAAAACCAAGTCATCTGCCATCAGAGCCCGGCATCTACTTTCCAAGGTGACTACAAAAGGACCATGGTGATATCCTGTCTATTAAGAGGAACATGTTGAGGCAACAATATAACTATGTCGAATTTTGTCGATAAATCATCCAACAACTTGTCTCCTATTCCAGTCCTCCAACCACAGATGCAGAGCATTGTGACGTCTCCTCAGCTTCAACCAGTCACCATCCAGCACCAGCGTGTTCTGACCCCGACAGGTCAGACTATTCAGACTCTCTCCACAGCGCCTACAGTCCATACTATGCAACAGCAGATGCAGCAACTTCCTGTAAGTAACCTTACTTTTTGTTTTATGATCAATATCTGTTCTCATCTACATGATCGGAATATATTTAATATAAGGTTAGGCAAATTCTTTGGCTTCACGATGTTTGATGTAGGATCATATATAAGTGAAGTCCCAGCAGATCATGTCACTGTCTGGATTTTTCAAACTGTGGACTTAAAAGACTTCATTTTGATCTTTGGACGTCTTTGCATCAGCTCCTAGTCCAGCAACCTCAGATTCTAAAGACGGATTCACTAGTTCTGACAACACTCAAACCAGATGGAACGCAGGTCCTCTCTACAATGCAGAGCCCCACAGGGATCAGCACCTTCACCACACCCATCCAGAACACAGCTCTGCAATTACCGGTATACCGCTAATATACAAGATTTTTGTATCACTAATATGGTTCCTAAAAAATGTAAAACGTAGGAAACCATTTGTTTATTTGCCCCCAGACACTGATGAGCAGTAACATCCTGACCACTGTCCCTGTCGTTATGAGTGGAGGAGATAAGCTGCCCATCAAGCAACTACAGCCGGGCTCCTCCCACTGCATAAATGGAGCCAGGTCAAGTGTGGATCATGGTCAGATGATGTTGGGAGTGGGGCCGGGAGGAGTGGTGAAGGAAGGTGAGAGGCGAACGACACACAACATCATTGAGAAGAGGTACCGGTCATCCATCAACGACAAGATTGTGGAGCTCAGAGACCTGGTCATGGGCAACGATGCCAAGGTGAGTGGTTTTAATGTTGGTGCGGTGAAACATGTAGAAGATTTTAAAGTCATTGAGAATAAATGTGAAAAGGAAGATTTTAATTTCACCTCTCATGCCCAGTTCCACATCTTTGTTCACAGATGCATAAGTCAGGAGTTCTGAGGAAGGCCATAGATTACATCAAGTACCTGCAGCAGGTCAACCAAAAACTACGGCAGGAGAATTTGACCCTTAAAGTGGCCAACCAGAAGAACAGTGAGTGCTCTTTTGGTTGTATTGACATGTAGCTTGTTTCCACACGTACATTTTTCACCAATAGTTTTGGTTCGTTTGTACTGATGTGAACACAGTAATCCCACTCAGGTGAACAGCATAACAAGTGTGTTGAAATCGTCCTGGGAGGGTGATCATGCATCACCTCCACTTGAACTCTGTAGAAGTTTGTTAGCTATGAGAAGGCCAGTGATGCTAACATCCAAAACAACGGTCTCAGACATTAAGTGTGTTTACAAGGACAGCCTAATTCCCAATTGACTCCAAAGAGACGCCATATCAAAAAGATTTCATTCCTTTGCAAGGAGGTAGTCTAAGTCCTTTCGGAAAGACGTACAGGAAGTCCAATGGGACTCTTTCGTACTGATACAGTTGTTAAATCAAGCTTAACATGATTGTCCTAGGAACAGCTTTCCTGCAACCGTGTGGTGGTATGTGCTCACCAGAGCCCATCTTGCACACAGCATGTCTCCTAGTAAGATGCATCAGGACACAGTTCTCCCGAGGCAGTCTAAACACACTCTGAAGCTATATAATGTGTTCATTTAACAAACGATGGCATATTAACCACAGACACACCATAAAAAAAAAAATACAATACACGCTTTGGGTATTCCTAGATGAGGAAATAAAAGAATACAAAGTATTTTAAGGCGAAAGTCCCAGTCATATTTCTTACCAATGTGACAGCAGACTGCTCTTACATGTCCACCTGTTGCTGTGAGAAGACATGAACCACAGGACAAACATCTGATTCAAATTAGATCCTGAATTTAAATGAAGGAAAAAGATCTGAAAACATTCCCAAGATTACTGAGCGTTTACTCTCTCTCTCTCTCTCTCTCTCTCTGTCTCTGTCTCTGTCTCTTTGTCTCTGTCTCTCTGTCTCAGAACCTGTGACACTGTCTGAAGATGTGGAACTCAAACAGGAAATAGTGATGATGTCACCTCCAGCCTCAGACTCTGGTTCTGGCTCCCCTCCCCAGTTCTCTCCTTATTCTCTTGATTCAGAGCCAGGCAGCCCCTTACTGGAGCATGAGCAGGTAAACGCACAAAGACACGGGTGTCATGTTTATCCAACAGGCCGTTTTCTACTTGTCCAGCGTAAGATCCATTCGCTGCTTTGTGAATGTTGCCGGAGAATCAGGTTGAAAAAGATGAAGATGTTTTAGTTTCAGTTTAATAGTTTTTTCTATATTTGTTATTCTTCTTTCGAAAGCACTGTACAGCTTTCAAATTAAGATGAAAAAGCAGATTGACTACAATAATATGATAATTATTAAATAAAGTGATCGCAAAGCACTTGGTGTGATTTGAGTCAATCATTTATTGTTTGTTTATTGTTCTGAACCTGCTTCCTGTCTCTCAGTTGAAGTGCGAGCCGGATTCCCCCTCCTCGGTTGGAGTGATGGATCGTTCCCGTCTGCTTCTCTGCGCCCTGACCTTCTTCTGCCTCTCCCTAAACCCGCTGCCATCTTTGTTAGGCTCCGAGGCTTCAGGGGGCCCCAGCTTTTCTCAGGGTCATGGCCCATCTAGAACACTGGTCTGGTTCCCAAATTACTCACAGGACTTTGGTGAGCAGGGCCAACACACTGACATGGGTAACGTAGAAAAGAAGTCATGATTGAGAGTGTGATGGCCTTCCTTCATGACTAATTTCCCCTAATCCTCCAGCGTCCTGGCTGCGTTGCCTGTTGCCGTGGGTGATGGTGTGGTTGCTGAGTGGCGTGGGAGCGGTTTGGGGCTGTGTCAGGGTCCTCTACCTGTGGGAGCCAGTCACTCCCCTTCACTCTCCAAAATCTGTCTCCTTCTGGAGGCACCGCAAACAAGCAGACCTTCATCTGAAAAGGGTGAATGCAAAACAGCAAACCAACCGGGAAAAAAATTTGAAATGTTATTACCTCTACCAGCAAGAGTTGGATGTTATGTGATCAACCAGAATTGTTTTATAGTTTCTGCACAAGATTTCTCAGGGAGTTGTCAACAGATTGTGTGTATGGGTTGATCCTGGACGCGTATTTGGAATCAGTCAGCCTTTCATCACATTTTTGTCTGTTATAATACCCTAACAACACAGAGAGTAGAAGTCCTGCGATAGACTGAACCTCATATTATGCTCCCTTTTACCATGAAAATCTTCCCTGTGGATTTAGAATCACATTTATCTCATTATTACTCTGATGGTCATTCAAGTAAAAAGACATTTCACTGGTGTTGATTTTTTAAGGATCTAAGTCTAAAATGTGATAACTTCGTCCGTGTCAGAGCCTCATCCGTCCAACCCAGTTTCATTGTAACTCATCAAGTAGATTTTCTGTCATTAAAAGTTCCACCTTTTTATTCAAATCCTCCCCAATATCTGGGTTCTAAGAGGTCCTAAGCCCAACCTTGCTAGCTAGTTCCATGTAACTCTGTCAAGTGGTTCTTGTGTGATCCTGTTAACAAACAGAAGAAACTGACAGACAAATGCTGCAACGTCTGTGGTGGAGGTAATAGGCCAATCAAAATGAAGATACCCTGGCATGGACAACATGAACAACGTGATAATTTTTTTCCACTATGTTCAAGTGGACCACTAAAGATTATAATATGTGTCTGGACAAGGGCGGTATTTACTGGTTCATAGGAGGGTAATAGAAAAGAGGTAGATGCCTGGCACCTTCAATCTCTCGGGACACATCTCGGCTTAACGGTTCTTAAAGAATTTTATTTTTGTTATTGCCCAGAATCTAATTTGTGATTGTTCTGGTTTTAGAGACAATGTCAGTCTCTCTGCGTGATTCCTCCTTAATTTGTATTATCACTTGCACAAGACTTTCCATGTGTCAGGAAGAGATCTCTCGTTTCTGAATATAGGAAACAAGGATCACATGAATCTTGGATTCACTTCTTCTTCTCTTCAATTTTGGATGTGTTTGGAGAAATAGATTGGATATTTCGTCACTAGCTGAGAGGAACATGACCCAATTTGCATTTTACTTTCTTGAGGTTTCAATTTAGTATGCCACTACCATGCCCGGGTTATTTTTGGCGATTGCTCAAATCACATTCAGATCGACGCCATGACCTTCTCAATCTTTGCTGAATATCGATGGGTTCACTATCTTTCCTGTCTCTTCTCTCCTGCAGGGAGATTACACAGCAGCAATGGACAGTTTGGAAACCTGCCTATCTATCTTGACCAGAGCTCTTCCCTCGTCCAATCTGGACCTGGTCTGCTCGCTGTCCTGGAATTTGATTCGCTACTTCTTGCATCGTCCAACACCCCTGGGCTGGCTGGTTCACCAGGTGGGGGGAAAGCATGAGGGGGAGGAAGCGAGGACCAGTGCGAAGGACGCAGCCCTGGTTTACCACCAGCTGAGCCAGCTGCAGCTCACAGGTGGGTGCTGAGAACAACATGGGCTAATTGTACATCGGAAGGCAAAATACACGATGGTTGAATAAAGAAACTCCACAATCATTCACATTCAGAACAACATATCAGGCGTGGCCGTACTTTCACTATTACTCTCTATGAAGATTCATTCTGTCCTTTCTCTTTGTAGGAAAGCTGCCTCAGCGCAGCAGCATGTGGGCTCTGTCTCTGTCTCTGAGCGCCGTCAACCTCAGCGAGAGTGCCCAAGGCAAGATGGCCCCCGCCCAGCTCACCCAGATCTACGTCACTGCAGCGGTAGCCCTGCGTACCTTGCTCGGCCACCACATTTCTTTTTTACCTGTAAGTCTAAAATTAAAACACAATCATGTCACAGAGATGATTCATTTCAATGACTCTTTATTTACTTTGTGAGACTTTACTGTCCATCGTCAATATATTTCATTCTGTTTCTGACTTCCAGGGTTATCTGCTGAGTTGTACAGAGAGTGTGGCCAACCAATCAGAGACAAAGCCAATCCCTGACTGCCTGCGCTGGCTCTTCACCCCACTCGGCAGGCAGTTCTTCCTGAGCTGCGATTGGTCGGTGAAGTCGGATAACACCGACGGGATGTACACTTCGCAGAGAGACCCAGGTATTTCAGAAATACATGAGCCGGCTTTTATTCTAATTTAAGCCTTATATCTACTTCTTTCTAATTCTAATTCAAGGGTTAGGTTAGTAGTCCAAACATTTTAAGGTGGTTTCTTTGTTATACTTCTAACACAAGATTATAAATTATTATTTACTGAATTTATGAGTTGATTATTTTGCGTATTGTTTGCTTTTCCCTCGTCAATGATTGACAGCATAGTTAAATTCTTTGCCTCTTGACCTTCCTCCAGCTGACCCCATTGCCCAGCTCCATCGATGTTTCTGCAGGAAGCTTTTGGAGAGAGCCGTTCACACCCTCATCCAGCCTCAGAGTGATAGTGAAGCAGGCAAACGGCAGAATGACTCTGGGTAAGGCAGCAGTACCACCAGCCTCCATCGTCACTGGCTGTTCAATGAGAATTAACGACTTTGGATGGGTCACCCACTTCCTTGTTTTTCTTGTCTGACTCTCTTTCAGAGAGTTTGCCAATGCCCTGGACTTCCTCCAGTTATTGAACAGCTGCACAGAGGACTCTCCCTCCCCTCGTGCTCCCTTCTCAACTCCTCCCAATCACACCATGACTTCAGGTATGACTCACTAAAAAAATAACCCTGCCCACAAGATGGCATGAATCACATCTGACGTTTGTATGGGGAGAGCCAGAAAATTAACCGGACAGCCCCTGAGTCTTCACAGTCAACATGAATGGATTTCCTTTTCTCCATTTGTCAAACAAAAGCAGCTGATTTCTCTTTTCCGATTTATCTGTTATTGGATAATCAGAATTAAGACTAGCCATCATTGATTTGTGGTAGTTAATGGATATTGACACATTGATGATATGTTCAGGCGTAGTCAGTCAACCACATTCAATCTTTGTTTTTTGCACTTTTTTTTCCTAAAAACACATTATATTATCACATACGCACACGCACCCCCCTACCTAAAAGAACTACACACCCCACTGACCTCAACACGATCCCTCCGTTCTACCCACTCATACCGCGTCCTCCTTCCCCGGACTAAGCTCAGCACCATGGGTGATCGGGCCTTCTGTTCTGCTGCCCCTCGTCTGTGGAATGCCCTCCCTGACCATCTGAGGGCTCCACAGACGAATGACACATTTAAAAAAGGACTTAAAACTTTCCTTTTTAGCAGAACCTATAACTTTAATTAACATTGCTGCTTTTTGGTCAGGTTTTTATATAGTTATTATTTT
>VRLP01003848.1:0-57428 GCA_009660295.1 Lophius piscatorius | reverse complement strand
ACTGGATGAAGACCTAAAAGCCTGTCAGGAACCTTAAAGTGGGTCGTGGTTGGACCTTCCAGCAGGACAAGGATCTGAATATCACCTCAACATCAACCCAAGAATGGTTCAGAGGTCACAGAATAAAGGTTCTGCCATGTCCATCCCAGTCACCAGACCTGAAACCCACAGAACATCTGTGGGGTGTGCTGCAGAGGAAAGTCCACCAGGAGAGTCCACCAGCGTGGACCTCAGAGCTGGAGAGGTTCTGTATGGAGGAATGGTCTCAGATCTTCTCAGACCTCATCAGGATCATGAGTAGAACAATAAAGACTTTTTTTTAGATCTTAGTTGACTCATTTTGCAAAGGGTTCTAATAATTCTGGAGGGAACTGGACCTGACCTAAAGTATAAATAAGAAGTAAAAACACTAAACCCTCCCACAGAAACAGTTTTTAAAACTTTGTGTTTGTGGTTTTTATTTTGCTCCATGAAGCTTGTTTTATTAAAGTGATCCAAAAAAAAACAAAAAAAAACACCCGTCTGATAGTTTTCTGCATTTATGATCAACTAGCATGTTGTACTTATTAAGCAACGGAAAATCTGTTTACGTACAGAACACTAGATGATGATGATGATGATGATGATGATGATGTTTCTGAGAATAGGAAGAGGAGACAGATTGAAACTGTCTGAATGTTTGATTGCAGCTCTGGACAGTCAGCATCCCACACAGCGCTGGGATGATTGTTGGCACCAGAGCAGAGAGATGGCGGCCGGAGGGGCTTTTCTTCGTCTTTGACCTCTCCGGTGGAGGAAGAGAGAATCCATCACAACCCCTTCCGTTAGAAATTGAGCTGACTGAAAAAAGAGGGAAAGCAACTTCCCCTTTGAATTGTTTTTTTTTCATTATTTTAGCCGTAATATCGTTTTCATCCTGAGGGAAACATTAAGTCAAGTAAATTTAGTGTCGCCCTTATTTATGATACGATATAAGTGATGTTGCAGTACGGTTGGAGGTTATATTGTAAGGCAGTTTGTTTGAATCGTTTCATCATTCCTCTGCACTGTGAATAGATTAAAATAGATTTAATAAAAAAGATCGGATTGAAGTATGTTTTTGCGCAAATTAATTCAATGATTTAAATTCCCTCATATTGCATATTTTGTTTTTTTCTTTAGGGCTTTTATTAATGTGTATATATAGATTAAAAAATAATAAAAAAACAAACTTGTAAAATGATTTTATGATTTCACGTTTCAGGGTTAATAGTCAATTTCAATAATAAAACTATTTGACTTTTTTTTTTTTGGTTGCATCAAGTTACATAATTATTTAGTTTCATCCTAATAGTGCTTAATTATTCCAAAACACAAATTCCTAATCATGGAATCAGACTTTCTCAATAGTCATAGTCAATGCCTGCTTCTCGGTGGCTCCTTTGCCCTGTGGTGTCCCCCAGGGCTCCATCCTTGGCCCCTTACACTTTACCGTATACATGCTGCCACTGGGTCGGACTATAAACAGGCTAAGCCACATTTTTCAAGAAGATTTAGAACCTTAAAATGTTCTCAACCCAACAGTTCTGCAGGACATTAAAGGGCAAAACCATCCAAATGGTGACGAACCAACTGGATGTGCAGGGTGAGATAATGGCCTTATGTAACCTACGTTCGGATACAGTGGTTTAATTCACAACACAGACTTCTGGGCCCCGGTCCAAAACGTCCAGAGCTGTCCAGTGTGCATGGAGACCCAAGAATAGAGCTTGGACACTCTCCAGAGAACGGCCCCCCGGATTACTGCGAGGCCAAGGCGAACTTACCTCAGCCTAGCGAACGGATGCTAATGTTTTCAAAGGTAAACGGAGGCTAAATATAGAAGAGTTCTTTCATGTGACGGTAACCACATGTTCACTGTTACGTCTGACTCAGCTCACAGACCGCCAGAACTCCTACCGAACAGACAGACCCTCTAACGGGCCGAGAAGACTGACTGGTTAGCTCGCTCGTCTTGTGGTCAAAGTGACCTTTGGTTAACGTACGTACCATAACAAGCTGGGTTTTCCAAAGTTTGAGTTAAACTTAGTCTCCTGTGTTCTGAGACAGGATTGTAAGGCATTTCAGAAATGAATAATATGGTTTCGAAAATTTTCCGTCAATTATCGTGACCACGTCTCTGTGCCGAATGTAGCAGAATAAGATAATACATTTAAAGAAATGAAGAAAAAAAACAACAACCAAGATTTCAAAGAAATGGTTTCGGCAATTAACCATCAGATGTAGGAAAATGACGTCACTGGAGTCAAACTGTCATTGTGGAAAGTGAAAAACAAAGTTAGAAGTAAGATCCTGGCTAAAATGTTACCTACTAGCCTCTGGCTTAATATTTTTCTACTATACACACAGTCAAATGTTACCTGCTAGCCACTGGCTAAGATGGTAAACGACTATCCACTCCCTTAAATATGAGCTATCAGCTGCTGGCTAAGATGTTAGCTATTATCCATACACTAAAGTATTAGCTTTTACCCTCTGGCTTTAAATGTTAGCTACATTCCACACATTAAAATATTAGGTAATAGCCTCTGAATGAGATATTACAGAGAGAGAGAGAGAGAGAGAGAGAGAGAGAGAGAGAGAGAGAGAGAGAGAGAGAGAGAGAGAGAGTATTTGTGTCAATGTGCGTTGGAGTTTGTGTGTGCGTATCTATATGTGTGTGAGCTGGTGTGTGCGTGTGTGTGTGTTTGAGATCAGGGTTGAGACTGAGTGAAGAGGAGGAGGGATGGTGACGTGTGAAGGTCTCCCAGCACTCACATGGCTCTCATGTTGTTTTCGGGCAGCAGAGGGATCTCCAGGATCTTGGTGTTGGATTGAATGACTTCATGGCTGGCGGTGGAGACGGTTTTGCCGGTGATGCGGTGGACCTGGTAGAATGCATGTGGTCGCAGGAGGCGGTCGTCTGCGGTCCCTATGAACAGCTGCAGGGTGAGCGGCTCGCTTTCCATGTAGCCATAAAGCTGGCGGGAGAACAAAGGTACCCAGGTGAGAGGCGACATCGGGTTTTAAGACCCCCATCTCAGACGAGCCCTCATTTAGGAAATAGAGATTGAATACACATTAGCTACTGATGGTTAACGGGGGTCTTTATGACAGCTTGGACACGGTAGAGGGGCTGTGAAAATAAGCCCCCTTGCCTTGTTTATTTTTGGGGTAGGGGTGGAGACCCTTCTTTTTTTGAGTTACAACCACATTCCTTCAGAGAGAAGCTGAAGAATGAGTTTTGGATGTTTCTGGAGTTTGGATCTCTTGGGTGTGGAGGGACGGGTCCCAACACTTTTCATTAGGCCTATACTGAAAGCCCCCTTTTCCCTGCATTGTGCAACCAATCCCCCCTGATTGAAATTGAATGTTATGTCTAAAAAACATTGTTTTTCACAAAAAAACTCCTCCTAGTGAGTAAAATATGAAATATTTTATATATATATATATATATATATATAACACACATACATATATATAACACATATGGTTTGGAAATACTGTCAGAAAAACAATGTTTATGTAAAAAAAAATACTGCTAGTGAGTAAAATACGAGTACTATTGGAGTAAAGTAGTTTAAATACACTATAGATTTCCTCAAGTCGATTCATATGAATTAAATTTGGCCTAAATCGGATCGAGCGTCGAGAAATTATGGCCATAAAACTTTTAGAGAAACAACTCCCAATAGTGTTGGAAATATACAACCAATCTTTCCCAAGATCCATCCAGTTCTTCCTCTCACTGAGATCTAGAGAGGTATAAAATCTGGAAACGGGCCATGAAATAATTTTGGAGTTATCGCCTCAACAAAAAGGATCTACTGACGCGGACACACGGCGTCGGCAATGACAATTCCATATTACAACTGACTTTTCAGGGATTTAAGAAAATCTCATTGTTGCTATTAAACTTTCCCACAGAGAGGCAAACAGTCGACAAAGCCTCGCTGAAACGTGACCATCACTGACTCAAAATAAGAAATCGGGGCCACGCTGTCATCACTGGTTTTCCTCAACATGCCGCGAGTCAATAAAGTTGATGAAAATTCTGACTGAGCCCATTTCCAAACTAAGGGATGACATCACAAAAATTGGACCATGACTGGCCATTTTTTTACAAGTCAAATTAGAAAAAGAAGCCCTAGGAGTTCAGATTGTGTCTTTTCTGACTCCCTCCGACAAGCATCAGCTCGTATTGGGAGTGCAATAAATAATTCTAGCCTTAAACGTGCGGCTGCCGTCCAGCTCAGCAAACTTCACACCTAAATGCAATAACAGACAAGAACTTCATGGAGCTTGGCATGCAGACTGGATGCAGCCCCCCCTCACCCCCCCCTCTTCCCTCTGCCTTCGGGCAGTTATGAACATGCATTATGATTTCCATTAAAGCCCGTAGACTGCGTCCCGCTGTGATGAAAGAGACTCCTGTATCAGAACCGCCACTTCAAAAAAAACGACCACTTCCTCTGAAAGACCTCCATTAGCTGCTACTGCTCCGGCAATAAAAAGATCAAATCTGCTAATAAAGAGAAGAAGAAAAGCCCTCGGCCGTGCACCGTTTGAGAAGTACTGTTGATTTTGGAGTGGACCGAACTTCAAATATAAACTATGGCTGCCAATTAGCGTTTGTCATCCGCGGATCAGTTTCTCGGGTCTCGCTGTTTGACGATTTAACCAAAGTGTGCAAAAGGGTCGAGAATATGAAGAAAGAAAAAAAAAAAAAAGGTGTGGGGAGGGACAGCTGATACTTCACGAGCGGGTTCTGACCAGAATGATTTGTGGATTTCTGGTGGAGCCTTGGACTCAGCGGACCTCCCAGGATAAACCCGCTCTTTGCAGTGCAAAGTGGTCACATGCGGTCCGGTCTTACGGTTGGGTGTCGGCGTGCGTGCAGAAATCTTTCCGATCTAAAAACCATCAGAACCTGCAGGATCCATCTGTCTAAAACGAGGCGGATTAACATTTCATTGAGCGGGACCGCCGTGGATCCAACAGGGTGGCTACTGGACCGCTTGTGACATTTATTGTGAGGGATCGCCATGAACGACCACGACCATCTGTAACATCCCACAAATTGGTCAATTACTCCGGCGCACACCGGCGCATCGCTTCGGACCGATTGGAAAACAGTGGATACCGTCAAACGCAATAAAAGCCGCCGTTGTTTATCTAGCAGAATGAGTCATACGACCAAATGCGGACCACATGTGACCCATGACATAATCTGATTAATGGGTTTATAATTGCCTTACTGACGGCGGTCAGGGATGGGGGTACGAGGAAGAGGAAGGTCGGCGAAGGACTGGCGAGCTACGTCATTCCGGGTCTGTGCAAATACGGTGTCACGGACGCATAAAGAACAAATTTGTCTGCTTACTGTATTAAAAGTTTGTCTGGCCTCATAGTAACCCGCAGGATTAAAAGCCTTTGGTCTGGACTCCATGACGGATCCGTTGGATTTGGGACAAGGCAGGGAATGTGTTCATTTTCTTTCCAGTCGAAGAATCTATGGTATCAATTATACGGAATGAGAATTTGAATGCGAGCAGTCACTTGTAGTTTGGCCCGTACATCCATATGTTTCAATAATCAATGGTTCCATCCAGATATCACGGCTGAGCAGGAGGGAGCGGTAAAATTAAAGCTGTCACTCATCGGCCGTTTCAATCCTCTTATTTTCTCAGTCCCTCCAGCAGCTGTCTTGACCAGTAAGCTAGTCACACATGCTAGCCATCAGCGAGTTAGGCCGAGGTCAGGAGCTTCTTGAAGTTCTGTCATCCCAAGGGGCCACTTCATCTGTGCGGTGATCTCACCAGCAGACCCTGCTCTGCTTGTTATATTTTACTTATGGTGTCACCAGAGGTAATTATCCCTAGCCACACATGCTACCAGTTAGCGGCGCATTGACTCGCTGGTACAAATCTGCAATATCGGAGGGTTAAATCGCGTGACGTCCCCCGTATGATTTTTAATAAGACGCAGGCAGCTGGGATACGAAGCTTGTGTTCGTCTGTCACTTTGGACTCCTCTGAATCTATCGCTGACCTCCAGCCATTACCTCAGCTGCCACGTGCCTGTCAGGAGGCCCACAAGAAAGGCAGGAGGGAGGGAGGGCCGGGTTCGTTGTGGGGGTCTTTATCCCTTCACTCGTCTGGCGGTGGTGCACAATGACGCCGGCGTCCGCACTCAGAACCCGTAGTGACCTCATGGAGGAGAGGAAGTGATTAATGAGGTCAGGTAGTCGGCTCGGTGACGCTGGTCCTCCCAGCAGCAAAGGAAGGTGGTTAAGTCCACCCCTGGGCGACCTCCCCCGATCCCTCTACCATATGTGCCCCCTGACCTCCTCCGGTAGCTTCTGAGTAACGCCCGCGATGCTCTCTCAAAAATATGAACCGCAAGAAGAGTGCAAAAACTTGCTTCTCAGAAGGGAAAGAGGATGGCGGGGGAGGGGGGGGGGGGTTCGGGCGTCGGGGGAGAAAGTCAAGATAGTTCCAATAACCGTAAGTGTGTGCTGACGACAGAGGCTCCACACACACCTGTGCCTCCGGCTTCATATTCCTCCAGCGCACTAATACGTGCGGAGCGGCTAATTTTGACCAGATGAGATTTTTCGAGCTATAACAGCAGCCTATCTGGCAGGCCTAGCGTATATTTATTTTGAGATAATCTAAACCGTGCTGGAGTTGAGGCTTGATCCGCAGCTGTTTCGGGGTGCCAACTTCTGCCACTGTGTCAGCTAGATCTATTTACACCTCCAACCGCAAGCCGCTGTTGCACGAGCCATTTTTGATAGCCGACGCTCAACTAAAACATTGCGGTTATGGCAGCTGATGCATTAATTGAGTAATTGTACGCAGCTGTATTGTCCGGGTCGGTCGTGATGATGTGGAGGGGTGCTGAGCTGAAAAAGGGAAAGTAGGGTGCATCCCATCCTCCCTTCAGTCCCTTAGGACCATGACCCACCCATGATCAGTACGCAGAGCTTCAACCATCAAGATACTGGTCCAACTTTACTTTCTGTGCTTCACTCATAACAAAAAAAATCCATCGTGATATGATGTCATCTCCGATCTACGAAGATCCCTGAAAAAGCCCCCAAACCACTGCGTTTTACAAGCAATCCCCTGGACTGGAAAACTCAAATTAAGTGTGAAGTTATCTTTTAACAACAGTGTTTTTAGGAATAAGCACCCCCTAGTGAGTAAAATATGAACTATCAGGGTGTATTTTTGTATAAAACATGGTATGCACAAAAAAGACTTCACAGAGTCCATTAAATCTGGACTTATCGGACCAACACCTACATGTCTAAAAAACTCTATTTGTTGTAAAGAAGCTCGTCTTTGTGGGAAAAATACGAACTCATGGAGTTAAATGTTATATAAACAACATAAAGCTACTCCACTTAATTCATCTGCATCAAATTTGGACTTAATCGGACCGACGGTTTAGAAATCACGGCCTAAAAACGTTTGGAAATAACGCCCCCCCCTATTGGCCGAATGAATTTCCCAAAAATCACTCCAGCTCTTCCTCTCACTAAGGTCCATGTGGGAGGGGGGGAAACACATGAAAACGATCCATGCCATAGCCTTTGAGTTAAACTGCGTTGAATTAAAGGCTCTGCAGCGGCGGCGACGCTGATTCCATAATAATCCCCAACTTTTCGGGGACATAACAATCATAGACGTCTTTCCTGCAGTTGATTGAGACACGCTGTGTATTTTTACAGCACATTTAAACCCCCAATTTCCTCTGTAATAGTGACATTCTCAATGCTGCCTCCATCTGTCCTCAATCGCCATTTAGCTTGTAATGTTTAATAACGAGTCTCTGGTAAATTAGACGTGTCTGGCCCGACTAGAAAGTGAGAGTGAATACACTCCACAGGCTCAGAGTGTGCTGCCTTCAATGCCTCCCGAGCGATTTCATCACCGCCTGGAGAAATGTCAGGACTCGTCCAGGTCCACGTGGCGCAGAGAGCCGGGGAGAGGGGAGGAAGAAGATGGCTGGAAGCAGTAGAAGAGGGGGGGGGGGAGCCTGAAGCAGGGGAAGGGAAAAAAAAAACACAAGGCCTTTTCTTTTTTTTCCCAGTTTCATGCACCCCCACTTTCTCGCTGTCAAGTGCTGACAGTCACACAGCGAGCCTCTGCTGTACTCAATTAAAGGCACGCTCATCCAAGTTGTCTCTCCGTCCAGAGTTTACTCAATCACCCCCCCACCCTGCCCCCGTTTACGTCTCCAGCGCCTCATCTTGAAGTCATGAGGCAAACATATGCAAGACTTTAACGCGCCGCGCTCCTACGTTCTCCAAAAGCTGCACCCTTCAGGAGAAACCAGGCGGATGGATCCCTCTCAACCGGGCGTTATGTCACCCAGGGCAAAGTTTCAAGCGCAAGCCAGTGTCTAGACCAGCGAGGGTCCAAAATTCCATATAAGAGGAATGACTTTGTCGCTACCGCAGTCAAACCCTACAGAGAGTTTGAGTCCCCCCCGATTGGCACGACTATGCCCACCACCAGGGTCTTAGCTCATAAATCTGCGGGCTATCTGGTTATCACCTCATACCAGTGAAAACGACGCAAATTCCTTTTTTTTTTTCCACTGGCTATTAACTGGTAATTAGTGGTAGCCCAATACCAATGTAAGGGAAGCCCAGCAGAGTTAGAACCACCATTTAAGAGTGGTATAAATACCCCTTTAGGTAACGAATAACAGCCCCGGCTAAGCCCTAAAAGCACTGCAGGGTACGTCGGGCCTTTGGAATATCAAACACCGGTCGGCAGTAGATTTAATGAGCAATTAGCAGCTACAGCATAGGGTACTGTGGATCAGAGACTTCTTCTGAGACATAAGGCAGCCGGCGAGAACCGGATCCCAAGGTGAAACCGCACATGCGAGGAGCCCGGCACATGTTTGCCAAGGACTTTCATGTCGCCTTGGCGGTAACCCGCCGCAAAGTCGACGCGCGTTGCACACAGTTGCAGAGAGGAAGGGAGATGGGTATTAAGTCACGCACACGTTAATAACGATGATGGCCACATCCTGCTGAAATTACACCAAGTCTGCCGGTGCTTTGGCCTTAATGAGAGGCTGAGTGAGAGAGTGTGTGTGTGCATAAGAGAAAAGCCCTATAGGCCAGTCATTATCCTATACAAACTAGCCGTATGAGAACTGCACTGCATGCTGCGCCATCGGTTTAATACTCCCCAGGTGTTGCTGTCTGCTGTTGCTAAGGACGTCTGTGTGTTTTCTGACTGAAGTCGGACCTGAAAGCCTTCGCAACATCTCCCACTCAACTCAAGCTCAGCAGAGCCAGGCTTTGCCTTGACCATATTCTGAATTAGGGATCGATTAAGTATTCAAGCGTTTTTTCTGGCGAGTAATCGAATAAGATATATCGTATGCTCTCACCACGGCGCCGAGTTAGTATCTCTAGTCGGTCTGTCTTTGACCGACTTCTTAGGTCTCCCAAATTTGAGGCAGAGTGAGCCCTCTGTTCGCACTCAAAGATAGGTTATCCTCCCCATTTACCTCCCTTCACCTGAGACGTGTCCAGAGTTGATCGAGTGTGCAATGAGTAGCCAGCAAAACACGGACTGCAACACGAAGCCCTCGGATGGGCTGCCGGTACCGAATAGTACCTGATAGAACGAGATGTTGTCCAGATAATCTATGTCTAGTCTGTCAGCTTTTATCCGACTTCTTAGGTTCCCCAAATTTGAGGCAGAGTGAGCCCTCTGTTCGCACTCAAAGATAGGTTATCCCTCCCATTTACCTTCACCTGAGTCTTGTCCAGAGTTGATCCAGGACACAGACAGCAACAGAGAGCCAACAGTTGGGCTACCGGTACGGGATAATACCGGATAGTACCGGATGCTACGGGATGTTGTCCAGATTTGAATTAAGGCTGGAGGCTATTTATTTGCCTCCAGGCTTTTTAGTAATCGAGGGACTCGAGTTATTGGAGGAATCATTCCAGGCTTATTCTTGAATTCATAGGAAATTTGACTTAACTCTGTTCTCCTCTGGAAAGACCCGTCAGTCAATGTCATAACGCTGCTCTGACTGACGGTAGCTCAGGTTGTTTTTGTTCCTGAGCGAGGCTCATCAACATCCTGTAGACATTTGGCATAGCTGTGGCGAGAGAGGGCAGCGTCTGGAACAGTGTGAGAGGAGCCGGCAGACAACCCTAGATCCCCCCTTAATGACCTTGTGGTCTACTTCAGTAAATAAAGTGGAAAAGCAGTCGCGGCGGTCACAAGTGGACCAATCGGGGGGGAAGCGAAGGTCTTCAAAAGGAGAGAAAGGGGAAGCAAGATGGGAGTCTGTGTCCGGATTTAATGGCTTGTTGAAGCAGTGACTCAAAATCTAGATTAAACCGTCGTGCATGTTTGTCAAGAAATCAGCGAAATAATAAGAAAGCAACCGCGACTTAATGAGCAGCCGAGCATCTTTGTGGGACTTCGCCGTCACTTCCTGTCTCCAGCACGAGATAGAAATTCCACTTGATGACGATTTATCTTACAAATAACTGCGATTAATGGTTTAATCGTCTTCTGTCTCTTTTGTCCCACTGGTATAGTATCTCGTGCCATTATGTGTCTAGACTTGGAAATCTGTGGTTTCAGAATTTGAACATAACGTTTTTATGACATACTCAGCAAACTGGTTCCTTCATGATGTCATGACTCTCCGGATCCGTTTGGATCAAAGGCAAAATGTGCCCAATGAGATGTTTGACTCTGTGACTCAATGATCCCTGGTATTTGCATCAAGTCGCACTCATTCAAAAGTTAGGCTCCAACACATACTAACAGTTAATTCTCCACTCAAAGCCAACAAAAGTCGACCAGATGACATCATTCATGTCAATCAAACATCCAACACATCAGATCAGACTTTATTCACAGAACTTTAATCCCATAATTCTGACGTTAAACCCCTCAATTCTAACTTAATCTAATTACGTAAATTAATTCATATACAAGTAGGGAGATGGCCTGTCAATCAAACATCAAACAGCGAAAACTGCAGAATTCTGACTTTATTCTCAGAATTCAGATTTTAAGCGCATGATTCTGACTTTAAACTCACAATTCTGGCTTAATCTAATTACTTCAGTTAATTCATATACAAGTAGGGAGATGGCCTGTCAATCAAACATCAAACAGCGAAAAACTGCAGAATTCTGACTTTATTCTCAGAATTCTGACCTTAACCGCATAATTCTGACTTTAAACTCACAAGTGTGACTTAATCCAGTTACGTCAGTTAGTTCATATACAAGTAGGGAGAAGGCCTGTCAATCAAACGACTCGGAGGTAGAGCAGAAATATGACCTTTCTGTGATATCAACAGGTGAATGGAGGCGATTATCACAGTTATGGAAAATAATGATTAATTCAAACGACTGCGGTCTGACGGGTATGTAATCCTCAGCTGTCTCCCAGTAGGACATTATGAGACGAGGAGGCGGCGCATCTCTTCATGTTATTCATCCCGTCTTACTTTCCAACACACACCACCATCAGTCGAAGCGCACGTGTCTGATCATCCGTGACTCATAAAAACAATCACGCCGCGGATGACTAGCGGAGGCTGTTGGCGTGGGAGACGGTTGAAGGATGAGCAGCTCACTAGGACTGACATCCTCAGACCCCCAAGGAAAAGGAGGGAGGCACCGGCGCATGAAAAGGGAGGCGGCGTCGGATGGGTGTCGGGGTTCTGACTCCGATACAACAGGCATGCTCAGGCAACCTGAGGCCCACCCAGGCCCTAATCAACAGGATGCAGGGGATCTCCAGGGACAGCGGACCCAGCTGCCTGATGACTCCCATACACCCGTGTCCTCATGTCACTATTGACTCCTTCTCGATGGCTGAACCTCACCCATCCAGCGCCTGCCACTCACAACTGTGGGGCACTGGGGAATACAGCAGGTCCCATCCTCGCCACGACTACGACAACACGATCAGTCGGATCGGACAGATCCGAACTCCAAGGGGGCAAAATCTGAAGATTACCGAAGAGGATCAGAGCCACGTACGGCTATGTGGATTATTTTTGGGGGGGGGTTGGAATCCTGGCTTTATTCTCACAATTCTGACTTTAAATTCACAATTGTGACATAATTGTCAAAATTCTGATTTTATTCTTAGAATTCCGACAGAAATCTGACTTTAAATTCACAATTATCAATTAATTCTCAGAACTATGACGTTAAACAAAGAATTCTGACTTTATTCTCATGCAGAATTCTTGAACTTTATTCTCAGAATTCTGACTTTAATCTCAAATTTCTGACTTAATTCTCGGAATTCCAACTTTATTTTCAGAATAGGACTGCATGATTACATTTTCTTGAGTGTAAAGTGAGTTTAAAGTCCGGATTCCTGATATGAAAAAATTTGCATAACCATATGTGATCCTAACCACCTTCCATAGAAGATGAAGTATCTCCTCGTCATCTCCATTTTACCCTCTACATTGTAAGAGTGACTGTGTAATCCTTCTAGATTTATCTTTCTGCCAGCTGCTGAGCTTCCAGTTTATGAGATCTCTAAGATATCTCCTTTGACTGCCCATGCGATTTCAGGCGCTTAAATCCCTCTTCACCAAAAAAGCGTAAAGCGCGAGTTGGCGAAGCCGCCGTCGTCACACTTCCTCCATGACTCCCGCTGACAAACAAACGGCCTAATAGAAAACTCCAGGCGAGTTTGGGTAAATAAACTGGCGTCTGAGTAGTAATGAAATAAGCGAAGAAGTCATCAGTCTAAATCTGGACAACATGGAGCGCACAAAGACGCTCACTCATGACTTTTATCTGCGGCCCCCGCGTTGAGTCAGAGAGCTGTGTTCGCCATATGAGGAACAGGATCACCTGCCAGGAGCAGCTGTCTGCGGCAGGCGGAGTCGGGCCGGTCTAATGTGGAGGGTGGAGTGTTGATTCTTTGCACGCTGCCGTTCAAAGGTTTGCAGGGCTGCGGGATAATGACCTTTATTCATAAACAGAACCCTGAAGGCTGGTCTGTTTGTAACTCCTCTTCCCAAAAAGCTGTTGGGTGAGTTTGAGCAGAGCTGTGGCGTCACCTGTGTCACCAGGAGGGACCACCGGCCTGAGACCGCGCTGGTCCGTCTTCGCCTTGTCCAAATAAACAACTACGCCCATGCGCCGTCATCCCCCGGGAGCAAAAGCCCCCAATCCCCGGCGTTGTACAAGCAATTTGATGCAATTAAATGTGAAGATATGTTCAAGAGAAAGTATTTTTGTAAAAAAAAACGAAAAGGAAAAAAAAGAAGCTCCCCCTAGTGAGTAAAATGTGAATTACTGGAGTAATAAATAATGTATAACAGATAAATTTCCTCCAGTGAATTCTTAAGCATCGAATTTGTACTCAATGAGACCAACGTTGGAAACAACCAAAAACAGTGTTTTTTGGGGGAAAGGCGCCCCCTGGTGAGTAAAATATAAACCACCAGAGTACAATATCATATAATCAAGATAAATAAAGCCGATTCATATTCAACAACTTCAGAACTAAACTAAACTGGACCAACGCTTGAGAAATTTTGCCCCAAAGCATTTAAATATAAAGCTCCCCCTAGTGTCAGGACTATAAACCCAAGCTTTCCCTAAATCAATCCAACTCTTCCTTGCGTTAAGGTTCACGTAGGTATAATATTTGAAAATGATCCATGAAATGGTTTCGGAGTTATCACGTCAACACAAAAAATCTAAGGCGTTGGCGACGTTGGCGGTGGCGGTATTGATGATTCCATAACATAACACTTGCGACTTTTCGGGGATATAATAAATCATCTACCACCTAAAACCTCAAGTCTTTCATAAAAGTCAAGTTAAAGTGTGATTGGGTGAAAATAAAGCCACGTTCTCCCTTTCATACTAAACGCCGCTGCAGCGCCTCTTTAAATAATAACCAATAATAATACATTTAATTCATAACGCACTTTACATTCGGATCGAATCTCAAAGTGCTAAATAAAGCCTGACGTCAGCATCAACAGTGATGACATCATCGCAGAGAACGGCGCTCTGTGCCGCCGGGCCGGAGAGACTGACGCTCGCTCTTTAAGCCGTTTCGATGTTCGCCAAGTGCAACAGTGAGAGGCGATCCGCTCTCTGCTAATTGAGTCAGAACCCACTGATGCCCGTGAGGCGGAGGTTCCGCAGCAGCAGATTGACTCCCGACTCAGACAAGACAACTACAGCGGCGTAGAAGAACATAAAAATACAGAACAAACAGTGAGACGTCACAAACAGCGTTTGTCGTAATTTAATGACACCTCAAATAGCCTGCGAGGGTAAACTAATATCCACATAATATAATCATTCGCCGGTGCTTACTTTAATTGGACGCAACTCAAATATTTCTTTTTCATATCAATTAAATAATAAGCTTTAAGGTCTTTAAGAATTTAATTTTCTTATGTATTTTGTTCATTTAACAACAAATACCATGAAACGTTCTGTGTCCACATGCTGTCATAAAGTCAATAAAGTCATTTGTTTGTAGTTGGAAATGAAGGAAAACAGCCTTTTCTTCGGCGTGGGCCCGTCTGCTTGTTGCCACTTATGCTGTCATGGCAGTAAATTATTAGGCAGAGTAAACACACGGCGCTCACCTCGTCTTGAGTAAACAACTACGTCTGAATCATCTTCGCTGACTCGAGTGGATTTGGCGGCGTACCTGTACTACCGGGTGTCCTCCGGACAGAGCCTTCACCGCTCCTCGGCTGCCCTCCGTCTCATAGTGGGCCCTGTGGTGGGACTTTGGCTGCACCTCGATCTGGAGGTTGTACGGGCCGGAGCAGGACGGAAGCTGCCAGTCCAGAGCCGGCAGAGACGGGCTGAAAAAAATAAGAATAAAATGACAATAATAATAATAATCAGCTTCTTTTTCACGTCGGGTTCTGATCTTACATTTGCCACATTGTGTTCCGCTAGGTTGAATTTGATTTTTTTCGTTTTTTCCACAGATCCAACACTGCCAGGGAAATCAATAAATTCTAGATGTGACTCAAATTGGCCTTAAATTAGGCCACTTAAGTGTCGTCCAACTGGTTTGATCATCCTCCATGTCATCATGGTCTCCAATCAACGGACGCTGATGTTCCTAATTCCTTACGTCTGGGCAATAATTGCCGCTAAATGTAGAATAAATGAGGCTGCCTTTGATTAGAGAGCGGCGTTGTTTTTATTATGGCGTGACAGGTGGAAACCGTCACAGGGAATTATGAAAGTGACAGTGGGAGAACGGAGACATCTGTTGAATCATCCTTTCCTTTGGTGCCATTGTTGTCCACTCCAATCCAAGTTCTTAGATTTAAATTTAAACTGTAAAAAGAACTCACAGACCGCAAACCTCCACCAAAACACTATAGTACCCAAACATTCATGCAGATTCCTCCATTAATGTCTGAGTCATGCCAGCCCCTAAATGTACCGACAACTCCAACAAACTCTCTGAATATCGCTCAGATACTCTGTAGCCGCTCGTCTCTTGCGCCATCCACTTCAGCGTCTCTGTTCAGTCCACTGAGCCCCAAGCTCCAACCCCAATGAGCATCAGATGGATCAAAGCAACTGTTGAAACTGAGGCCCAAACTACATCCCCGAGAGAACATCAAAGGGATCAAAGCAACTTGTGAAACAGAGCCCCCAGCTCCACCCCAAGTGAACATCAAGGAGATCAAGGCAACGGTTTAAACTGAGGCCCCAGCTATATCCCCAAGAGAACATCAAAGGGATCAAAGCAACTTTGGAAACTGAGCCCCTAGCTCCACCTGCAAGTGAACATCAAAGGGATCAAAGCAACTACTTCAAAACGCCTTATTTCGCTTTATTTCATTTTAAATGCTGCAAATCACATTACATCACCAACATTTGATCACCTATAGGAAACGCCAAAATCTACAACTGGGTGAAGTTTTATGCTAATCTATTCAGTAGCTTTTCCGTAATCCTTCTCACAAACAAACAAACAAACAAACAAACAGACAAACGGAGGAGCGGACAAATGACCGCCGTGAATAATGTCAGCAGCAAACGCCACTGACGAGTATCTCGTTCTCAGAGCGGCAGCTGGCCTCCTCTCAACATCATTGTTCTCCATGGATGGAGAGTCGGAGCTTCCTCTGTGACGAGATAGCTAAAACAAACAAACATATGCAGGGCAATATTTCTCCACGCCGGATGCCTGGTAAACGCAAAGGCCTGACCCGATGGGTGGCTGGACTGAAACCAATCTCTGGCATCTTTGTGGAACTCAGAGCCTGTTTGTTGACCCAAAACGAACTGATTTCCCCCTGCAGGGCTTTATCTGACGGTCCGTGCATCACATCAGGCCCGCCGCCGCGGAGAGAAAGGGTTTGATGGCGCAGCGGAGCCGAGCAGCGAGACGACTGATTAACACGCAGACTGCTTCCCCTTCAGCCGGGGCCTGTCACCGTTACTTCCTGTTGCTCACTATCTAAATCAAACACTTGATTTCCGACAGGAAACTGGGTTATTGTCTCGGAAAGAAAATGCCATGAGAGACTAAAACTGAAAGTGAGAACGAATTCTTTGATGCTGAGTAACAAAACAAAACATCAATTAAACAGTTTGTGGATGTCATGGGTCTCTGAACGTTCTTCAGCAACTTCTACCCTTAAGGGTCTCCACATAGCAGATCATCTGTCTCCATCTCCCCCTGTCCTCCACATCTCCCTCTGTCACACCAACCAACTGCATGTCCTCTCTCACCACATCCACAAACCTCCTCTTTGCTCCTCCCCTTCTTCTCCTGCCTGCAGCTTCATCTCCAGCATCCTCCTACCAGTAGATCCACTATCCCTCCTCTTCACGGGTCAGAACCATCTCAATCTGTCCTCTCTGACTTTGTCTCCAGGACGTCTCACCTGGACTGTCCCTCTGATGTCTCCTTTCTACTCCTGTCCTTCCTCCTCTTCTTCACTCCCAGAGAACATCTGAACATCTTCATCTCTGCCTCCTGTCTTCCGGTCAGAACCACCGTCTCTAAACCATCCACCAGAGCTGCTCTCACCTCCATCTTGGAAACCTTTCCCTTCACTCCTGTTGCTCCTCTGTCACAGATAACTGATGACACTCTTCTCCACCCACTCCAACCTGCCTGCACTCATTTCTCCACCACAGTCCTCGTTGCTGTGACCAGTTGACCCCAAACGCTCTCCACCTCTACTCCTTCATCCTCAAAGTTCCTCCTGCCTCCCTTTCATTCACACACATGTATTCTGTCTCGCTGCCATTGACCTTCATTCCTCTTCTCTGCAGCGCATACCTCCACCTCTCCAGGTTTTCCTCCACCTGCTCCCTGCTCTTACTACAGTTCACAATGTCCTCCACCAACATCATATTCCATGGAGACTCCTGTCTGTCCTCATCTGTCAGTCTCTCCATCACCACAGCAAACAAGAAAGGGCTCAAGGCCAATCCTTGATGCAGTCCCACCTCCACCTTGAACACATCTGGCCTTCTGACTGCACACCTCACCGCTGTAACACTCTAACATACTTCTATCTATCTATCTATCTATCTATCTATCTATCTATCTATCTATCTATCCATCCATCCATCCATCCATCCATCCATCCATTCATCCATGTATCTAGATTGTACTGGGTTTGGTTCCACCTACCTGAGGTAAGGCTTGGGTTTGGACCAGGAGTACGGATGCTGGGGCACATCCAGGAACCCTCCACAGTAGTTCTCTTTCTTGAGGGCCATGCGGGAAGGGTAGTCCTCATGGCAGAGTTCTCCATCATGACCTTCGCCGCTGGGCTCCACCTTTAGGCCCATGGAGGCGGAGTGGTCTAGCATGGTCTTGCGCGCCTTGATCGGGATTCCCTCCCCCATGTCTACCACTCCGTCTGTGGTTAGGGCATTGATGGCCGCCACAATGGCCGAGTTGGTGTACTGGTTGGTGCTGGCGAGCCAGGACTCATCTGTGATGCTGACCCTAGGGGAGCCATGTGGGGAGGGGATGGGTGACTGGATGGGTGAGCAGGATGTCTGACGGTAGTGGGTGCCGTTGAAGCTGTGCTTTCTCTTCCCAGGGACGCCACAGTTGCCACCGGATGAAGGGGAGTTGGGGGTGGAGCCGCGAGGTTGCGCCGGCCAGCCTTCTTCGGCCACACTTCCTATCTGAGGGGAGGTGGATGGTGAGGTGTGGGGGGACACTGCAGGACCAATGGCATGTGGGCATGACAGGAGTGAGGATGAGCCTTTGGGGGAAACGCAAGGAGACTGCCAGGGGGAGTTCTGTGGGGAGTTGTCGTAGTTGTAGAAGCTGGACTCGTAGGAAGACGCCTCGGAGTTGCAGCTACGGGAGGAAAGGCTGCTGGCGGGGCTGAGGCAGCTGGGATCCCGGTAGCCATCCGCGTTTGGCAGCGTCAGCGTCACAATGGAGTTCACGCCTCGTTTGATGATGTGGTCCACGCTGCTGCTCTCCTCCACATCGTCCTCAGGGTACTGGCTGTAGGCGGTGATCTCAATGCGGGGGCTCTCCAAGGCTGGGGCCCCGTTGGGTCTCAGGCCGTGGGGCAGGTAGTAGCCGGCCGCCGCGTGGTTTTCATTCTGGAGGCCGTAGCCCGTCTGGTGGCAGGAGGAAACCGAGATGATGGGACTGGACTGTAAGGTGTGGTACTGGGTTCCCAGGCAGGGGTTGCCCATGGCCAGTGGAAGGGACAAGCTGACATTTGGGGTGTAGCCGTAAGCATCTGGAAAAAAGATGGGAGAAAAGTGTAACTAAACCTTCAACATGTCGGGAGAACCACTCCGAACAATTATGTTTGGGCTGTGACCGACTGAATATGGCGCCCGCCATAATTGATGTATTGACTTGGCTTCCTAGCTTACCTGACTTTGTCACACAGGTGTGTTTGCAATAATAGCATGAAGCACAATGCTTTTTTTTTCTAAATCAGACCAATGCTTGAGAAATGCTGACTTTTTGGAGATAAAGCCCCCCCTAGTGTCTGAAATATACAACCAAACTTTCCCAAAATCAATCCAGTTCTGCCTCACAATAAGGTCTATGCCACTATGAAAACTGAGGAAGATCCATTAAAGAATTTTTTTGTTCTGTCCGAAAAACAGTATTTTCTTAAAAAAGCTCCCCCCTAGTAAAATGTGATTCAAACAAGATAGAATTTGAAAAATGCAAGTAGTTTGAGTTACTATATAAACATGATGATGATTCCCAAACTTTTCGGGGAAAATATGAGAACAGAAAACGAAATTTAAGTATTTTTAGATTAAAAAATGCTTCATTCCATTCATCATCAAAAAATATTTAACATGCGTTTGAGTCTTAAATCAAGTGTTGTGATCTTTTTGGACTAAATAATAGTCAAATATTAGTCCAATATATACAATTGAGTTTTATTTTTGCAGTTTTTGCAGTGTATCTCCTTTTAAACTGAGATTTTTGAACTATTTCTCTTTTTCAGCATTTTGTATTTATATTCTAATCTCTGTAATTGTTTATTATTTTAACTTTTTTTGACTTTATATAAGTCAAATATTAGTTAAATACACATATATATATATATATATATATATATATATACAAAATTAGGATTTATGAGTTTGTTTTTTTGCAATTTTTGCAGTGTATAGGATTAAAATCCAGTTTGAAATCTTTTTTCAGAATTTTAATTGACGTTCCACTTTTCCGTCATGGTTTGGTGTGAAGGCAGAATTCCATCGCACGGTTTGAACTGCTGCGTTTTATGTTTTTGGTTTTTTTTACAGCGCACGTGACGATAAAACTTTTCAAACTCCTTGAATTGATTACATTACGTCGCATTACTCCGACACAAATCTCACCAACATGTCTCGCAGTGAATCACTGCTTCCCCCTTTTTTCTCAGAAACATCTGGAGGAGCTTAGTAATTATCTCCAGCAGTCGCTGTCTGTGGTCGCTGCCGAGTCGCGGCGAGTTCCACGGCCACTCTTGTTTGTTTCGTTGGTCTCGGGCTCCATCTGGACCCCCCCTCACCCCCCCCTGCCGGCACATGTGCTACACAGGAATCCCTCCAGCGGTGCTGATGGATGCTTTATTTGATTGATTGCATCACTCACTGAGCGATGAGAATGAAGGCCCTCCCCTGTGGAAAAGTGACAGCGCCCTCGCCTCGCTCTGAGCTCGTGATTAAGTCGCCGTTGTACACAAGCTGAATGAGCGGGTTAGCGCGCCAGGAAGTGACAAGCCAGGAAGTGCATTGACACCAAAACTCCGCCGCATGTAGCCGGGTAGACGTCCCCGCTCAGTTTCAGCTGTGTGGCGGCGACCGGGCCAACAGTTGATGAATGAACGCCATCCGCTCTGAAACCCGGCGAGGGGGCATTCCCCCTTGATGCTATATCTGTAAGCCACAACGCCCCAGATCACATGAAATGATGAAGCTGTCACACGCCGCATGAAAACGTGGTTGTCGGGACTATAATTAGCTCAGGAGAGTCTATTTTAGGAGGTGGTGATGAGTCGAGCATCAGCGGGGTCCGATAGGCCACCGGTTCAGATCAGGCCACGGGTTCCTGTGTCGGTGCTAAATACCAGAATGTGTGAGCTTCTTCTAGAAACACATATCTGTTTAATGTCATTCAGGTGTCCTAATCGGTAATCTGATACTTATAAATGTTTTAATGGTGTAAGAAAAGATAATTAGTTGTCCTAAAAATACAAAAATAATGTAATTGAATATTACTTCACTTTTTTTTTTTTAACATTTCTACTTGAGTTTCTATTCTATTTCTTTTTTAATCACTTCCTGTATTATTATTTTTTGTTACTGTAATATTAAGCGTCCAGAGGAAACAGTGGCACAAGAATTTCATACAGGATCAATAAAGTTCTTTCTTTTCTTATCTTATCTTAACTTAACTTAATTTATTATTATTATTATTAACTTATCTTATCTTATCTTATCTTAACTTACTTATCTTATCTTATCTTATCTTATCTTAAGTTATCTGAACTTATCTTATCTTATCTTAACTTAACTTATCTTAACTTATCTTAACTTATCTTATCTTAACTTATCTTAACTTATCTTATCTTAACTTATCTTATCTTAACTTATCTTAACTTATCTCATCTTAACTTATCTTAACTTATCTTATCTTATCTCATCTTATCTTAACTTATCTTAACTTATCTTATCTTATCTTAACTTATCTTATCTTATCTTAACTTATCTTATCTTAACTTATCTTAACTTATCTTATCTTATCCTGTCTTATCTTATTTATCTTAATTTATCTTATCTTAACTTATCTTAACTTATCTTATCTTATCTTATCCTGTCTTATCTTAACTTATCTTAACTTATCTTATCTTAACTTATCTTATCCTGTCTTATCTTATCCTATCTTATCTTGTCTTATCTTATCTGAACTTATCTTATCTTATCTTATCTTAACTTAACTTATCTTAACTTATCTTATCTTAAGCTGGTTAATAGAAAGCTTCTGCGATAAAAGGACTTTAACGATAATAACATTTCTGCTGACGATTTATTGTCATACAAACAATTGCGATAAATGATGTAATTGTGTTCAATCTATTTCGTTCACCTAATAAATGATTGATCTAGACTTACAGATTTATATTTCCAGAAGTCAAATACAACTTTATCACTAAAAAAATCAGCCAGTTGGCTCCTTAAAGATGTTTGGATCAGAACCTGCTTATTATTAAGAGTTAGGCTTCAACAGAAATGAATATTAATAACCTAAATGATATAATAACAACAGATGACATCATCAATACCAAAAAATAGTGAAGAAATGTGACTTTTCTGTTACATCAAACTCTTTTATGAGGACGAGTGGAAGCGATTATCACAATAATGAAAGATTAATTGAGATTAATTGAAATAATTGCATAATTGATTATGTAATGATTGTGACCGTGCCAACTGGTACCAGTACGCAGACATGCGTTCCAGAAAAGAAGTCCTCAGAGGCCCGCCTCTCTCTGGTTTTATCAGCCCCGCCCCATTACAAAACATTTATTTAGAAATATATAAATGTATGTATGTATATATATATATATCTATATATATGTTATTCTAAATGTGGGCAGAATCAGTGCCGTGACCCACATGTTGGCCCTTTCAAACACAGCTGGGGTTTCACCCTTCAGACTTTGAGTGATCTTGAAAAAAAAAAATCCCACATGACAGATACACTGTAAAAAAAAAAAAAAAAAAAAAAAAAAAAAATTCAAAAAGGCAAAACAGAAAAAAAAGTATATTTTTTTCTCTCCAAAGAAGAATAAACTCTTCCAGCATTATTCACATTAAAAAAACAATCTTATTTTAAGAGGATCTATCTGAATTTCTCTTTTTAAGACATTCCAGCGAGACTCCCTTCTTTATTTTTACTACAGGGAAACTCTATTAAAAGTAATTTTCTCTTATTATCAGATTCTTAAATTCGGCTCAATCACGGATTGAAATAGTCATTTGGGGTAAATAACTCTTTTATGAATACGTTTTCGGTGCTTGTGATGATCTAAACTGGGTGGGCCGCTGCGGCTCAGGGGGCGGGGCATGCGTCTCCGATCAGCAGGTTGTTGGTTTGCGCCCATCTACATGTTGCAGCCACCCACAATTCTCCCCTGGGTGCAGAGAACAACTTTCACTAGTCTCTGCTGTGATGACTTATAATGTGATTAATTATAATTGTGATTAAATGAGCGATTTTCTGTCTAGTTTTTAGTTTTACGGCCCTTTATGACGCCTCTGGCTCTATTTTTATTACTTTGAATTCTAGCCAGGAAACATCTTTTTACACCAAATTGCCAGATTCAATTTTTTTTATGTGCTAATTTCAAAACAATTTGATTATAATTGAAGAATATTTATCTTCTTCTTCTTCATGGCTGGTTTTTGCGTTCTGACGTAAATTGAAAAAAAAAAGAAAAAAAAATGAAAATACAAGAGAACATAATTTGTGGGGTGAAACAAATGAAAGTCAAATAAAATGACTCACCCTTCCACTCCAGATTAAAAAAACTAAAATCCTCCACAATTGTTTGCCGCGTGTTTAAAATGCGGCGCTGCAGAGTTTAGGTGAAAACGCCGCTGCACAGATTATAGCGAGCTCTTTGTGGCCGCCACAATTTTTCTCAATTACGCTATCACGATCAAAACGCTTTTTTTTCCCCCCACAACCAAACCAGCGTGACTAAAGAATGGATGGGTTAATCCACAGGGGAGTGTGGTCCAGGCCCGGTTCAGAGTGACGGGACCTCAGGGAGAGATAGGTGGTCGCCCACAGAAGTCGTCTGCAGCCTCTGGAACTGAGAACCCTGGGGCCACTTATCACACATGGCTGACTGAGAGCCATGGCGGTGGAGTGTGTGAGTGTGTGTGTGTGAGTGTGTGTGTGTGTGCGTGTGTGTGTGTGTGTCTGGGTTCATATGTGTGATAATAAAGCAGCCCGTGGCGTTCTGCTGAAGCTGTGTGTGGTTAAGCACATCTCCATGTCAAGCAAGCTAGTCTGCATCCTTGAACGCACATTACATCTCACACACACACACACACACACACACACACACACACACACACACAGTACCGCACGTCTGTTACCAATTATAAGACCCAGGACTGAAGGACTGAAATGAATAATAATGCAGCCCCCACCCGTCCGCCTGAAACCTCAAAGACAAAATGAAATTCCCAAATCCACAAAAACCGAGTGACATCAGCGCCGGTCCACTCTGTGAATTAACAGAGACGGACCATCAATGACTTTTGGTTGACCGAATCAAATTTTTTTCAACCATAATAAATGAGCTCTGAAAAAGAACCCCACCGACCCCCCCTTTAATGGCAAATCCAGGTTGAATCATCATCCAGCCTCTGAATTGCTGCCCCCAAAAACCACGGGCTCCTGCATGGGCGACCTTTGACCCCCGGGCTCTGATCTCACTGAGCGTTCGGAGACCAGAGGATCTCCATTCTTCTTATTTACAGTAAAACATATGAATAAAACTTGATCTTGACGTTTTTATGAGGGGTGCAGGTGACAGCAGTGTGTGTGTGTGTGTGTGTGTGTGTGTGTGTGTGTGTGGGGGGGGCATCAACATTCTTAGCCCGGATAATGAGCAGCACCAGCAGACAGTGGAGACACCCACCGGTGTGGATGTGAAATGTGAGCTAGTCTCTGAGTGGGAGTGGGGATTAATTAGGTCCTAATATGGAACATCGAGCTGTCAGATATACATTTACAGAAAAAAATAATATTATTGTTGTTGTTGTTTTAACTTTTAACGTCTTAGAATAAGTTTATTCAAGTGTCTCTCAGGTAGATATCAGTCTATACCCAGATATTACCTGTGTTTATTATTATTATTTATTATTATTGACGAAACTCTCATTGCACTTTAGAACAATATATATAATATATATATATTTATATATATTTATATAAAACATTTTTAGCGCATAAAGTTCCCGCGGCACCATCCACGCCGTCATCGCATTTATATTCCCGCACAAACTTTCATGCAGACTTAATAACACGATGCATTAAATGTTACCTTCTTCTGCAGACTTCATCTCGGCGGTGAGAGACTGGAGTCCCGGTTCCGTACCGGCTGTCGCTCCAAAGCTGAACTTGGACCTGACGCTCAGGCGGAAGGTATCCTGCATTCAAGAACTTTTTCTCCGGCCGTGGAGATTCTGGGACTCGTCGCCGATGATGATGATGATGTTGCAGACGCGGAATGACTTCATTCAACGTAAAAAGTAACGCATAATTCGCGGTGGAGGTGAAGCGACGTGAAGTGTGTGCGCGCCGGTGGAGGAAGCGTTGCGCCGCTGACTTGCGCAGACAGGTAAGGCTGGCAGGGAGACCGCGGTCGAGGTGAGTTCGGCTCTCCTCAGCCCAATGAAGGCTTTCAAGAGTCTCCCCAGGTCGATGACGCAGCGCAGTTTGTCAGAGGGGCCGGCTCCGGTGCTTTTAAAGAGGGAAAACACCCTCCGTCCCGTCAGCGCGCCGCCCATCCGGGGATGACGCGCGCGGCTCCTGCACCGCCTGATGATGTCTTCTACCCAGGGATCCCATCCACGAGGGGGGGGGGGAGAGAAAGAGAGATAAACGGAGAGACAGAGAGGGAGAGAGAAAGAATGAAGGAATAAGAAAGAAAAAGAGAGAGAAAAATGAAAGAGAGAGAGAAAGAGAGAGGTGGGGCGAGAGACAGGGGGAGAGAAAGAGAGAGAGACAAATGAAAAAGAGAGAGAGAGAGGGAGAGATGAAAGAGAGAGAAGGAGAGAGAGAAAGACAGAAGGAAAGATAGAGAGACAAATGAAAGAGAGAGAGGAGGGCTAGAGAGAGGGAGAAAAAGAGAGAGAGAGAGATAGAAAGAAAGAAAGTGAAAAAGAGAGAGAAAAAGAAAGAATGACTGATATTGAGAGACAAAGAGAGAGAGAGAGAGAGAGAGAGAGAGTCTCAAAGAACCAGAAAGAGAAAAAAAGATTTTTTTATTGGAACACACCTTTATTAAGTGAACATTGAAGATCAACAACATTAAAGAAACTGTTTATAGTCATAAACCTCCTGAAAAGCGCCCAACCCCCTGCGTCGTACAAGGAACCCCCCCTGATTGAACTCCTCACTTCAAATCTCAAACATCCCATAATGACTCAACCGAACTGTTTCTATGAAGTCAGCAGTCTGTTCTAGGATCAGATCCCACCTGGACTCAATGATGAAGATGAAGATAAATACAGTTAACTGGTTTTATGAGCTCAGGAATAAAACAAGACAGATTTCCTTGAGTCCATTACTTCCAGCTAAATTTAGAAACAGTTGGACTGACGGCTGGAAGATACAGAGGAGAAACTTGGTTTTCCATTCAAAGATCTAATATTCAAGATAGATTTCCATTTGTGGATTAATGTGCGGTGAATCTGGACTTAATCGGACCGACGGTCTGGAAGTTCTGTTGGAAAAACATTATTTTTCATAGAACAAGTCTGCCTAGAGAGTAAAATATGAACTATTAGAGTAAAAGAGTTGAAGAGTGTAAAACTCAAAACAGAACTTGAGACGCTGGATTACCATGAAATTAGGGAAAACAATAAATAACGTTGTTTTTCACGGTCATAATATGTTTGGTAGAATAACAACCGTAGCAGGAATAACAATAACGTCACAAGAAAAAAGATTACTCTTAAAGTTTTGTTAACCCTTTAGTGATAAAATCAATTTATTTTCTCTGAAACAAAGTGTCAGAAATATGTTGTGACTTTGTGAAATACTGTTGACTTCAGAGTATTTGTTTATAATTTACTGACATTTTATGTAATATCTTTGTGAACTGATTTATAAGTAATTAGAATTTTGAAAGTAATTTGTCATTTTTTTTTTTTTTTTTTTTTTTACTGTGCAATTCTGGCAACCACAGAAAATATATGTATTTTTAAAAAAATGAATTATTTAGAATGTATTATCATAAACTCCCCAAATCCAGGTGACTTAAATTGAATTAAATTAAATATATTATCTTGACACAAACCAAGAATATTAATGTGATTGGATAATACTGACAGAAACTCATTTCTGTCTAAAAGACTTTTTTCTTTTTTAAATCAAATGTAAATATTTCTATTTTTCTGTAATGACGAAAAGAATTATATCTAATGAAGAAAAAAAAAAGTTTTTAATGACGTGGTTTATGTTAAATCCTGACCTGTTACAGTAATCGTGATACTATATATATATATATATATATATAATATATTAATATATAGAAATAATACAAATGATAATAAATAATAATAATTACTAATTATATATTAAAAAAAATATATATAATATAATATACATATATATATATAACAATCCTATAAATTATTTAAAAAAAAATAATAATAATGAACAATTAATAATTATTAATAATATATGTAAAATAAATGATAGTATATAATATATATATATAATAATGATTTAAATTACAATAACTAATAATAACAATACTATATAACAAATTGTAAAATATGTAATATAATATACTAATATAAAGTAATATTATAAATAATATTAAATAACAATAATAATTAATAATCAACAATAATAATATAAATTATTATATAATTATATAATATAATATACAGACATTAAATAATCAAATAAATGATAATAAATAATATTACATAATATTAAATAATATTAAATAATATTAATTAATAATTAATAATCAATATTAATAATATAAATAATTATATAATATAATATAAAAATATATAATAATTATATGAATAATATTACATAGTATTAAATAATATTAAATAATAACAATAATACTTAATAATCAACAATAATAACAACATGCTTTACCAAAAGGAGTTAATTCAATGAAAACTGATTGTTTTTCATGAAATACAGAATTTTAACTTTTTTTTTTTATTTGATCTTTTTTTTATTTTATCGTACTTTTAGGCTGTCAAAGATATTAAATAAAACATTTCCACAAAGAAATACGCGTTCATAGTAAAGAACATTTTTTTAAACTCTTCTTTTTCATAGAGAGGACATTAAAGGAGTAAAGACCCTTTTTTTCCTTCTTTTTTTAGTTTCTAGTCTTCTTTTTTTTAGTTTTGGAATGACAAGTGGAATCATATGTAAAAAAAGAAATAGCATTTGAAGTGACCCGGCTAATGTCAAATCCGGACCTGGGTCAGTAAACCTGACAAATACCTGCAGTGTTTTTATGAATACTGAACTATGAATATGATTTTTCCACATGTTTCTCTGCAGCCGCCCGTGACCTTTGACTTCTCAAACAGGGAGGAGTGGATGGGCGGGTCCTTCGTGAACCACATGAGCACCTTCCTCCTCATTAACGCTGGCGTTGGTGTCCTTTCATCATTCACTTAACTCCAACAATCAGCATCAGTACATCCCCGAGATTAAGATCAGAACTCAGACCTTCATCAGATTTCAGCTCCGAACGCATTTTCCTGGTGTTCAAGGGAAATATGGTTTCACAGATTGGCTCGGAGAAACCGTCCCCGACCACTAATACACAGTCTTCCTCAGCTCCGCTTTCCACCGCTGTGCATCCAGGCCGTCCCCGGTGAATCTGCGGCAAACGGCGACTTACGCCTCAGCGCCGTTAAGGGAAAATACAGAAGTTCACTTTTCAGCTCATTTCCGTATATTATTCCCATTTATCAAAGTAATAGTTCCCATTATATGATTTTGTTTTTCGTGAAGTGAGGCCGATGGGCGAGGATGAGTTTGGATATGACTAACACGTGTGAGAGGGGATGTGGATACACGCAGATACATGTATATACTCGTGTTCTGCTGCAGTAACGGATATATTCAACCCGTAAATATACTCTATAAGTCCTTTTTACTACTTATGCTGTGTGTCGCTGCGATCCTTTGATGGGGGAGTTTGAGTGACAGCTAGAAAGAGCTGGAATAGAATGTGTGAAGAAATGAAAGTTTATTTAAGTGTGGAATTAGTATACTTTCTACACTATACTTTCTTTTATTTACTTAGCAGAGACATGGTGAACACAAGTATACTTACGTATACTTGTACTGACAAGTATACAGAAAAGTATATTTTGGAATAGTTATGTGTATATTTAAGTTGTGTATGTATGTAAATTTAGAGAGAGAGAGAGAGAGAGAGAGGGATGGATGGATGGATGGATGGATAGATAGAGAGAGAGAGAGAGAGAGAGAGAGAGGGATGGATGGATAGAGAGAGAGAGAGAGAGAGAGGGATGAATGGATGGATGGATAGATAGATAGATAGAGAGAGAGAGAGAGAGAGAGAGAGAGGGATGGATGGATGGATGGATAGATAGAGAGAGAGAGAGAGAGAGAGGGATGGATGGATAGATAGAGAGAGAGAGAGGGATGGATGGATGGATGGATGGATAGAGAGAGAGAGAGAGAGAGAGAGAGGGATGGATGGATAGATAGAGAGAAAGATTTTGATTTTCAAATGTATTATTATATAAGTTGTATATGTATATATATATATTAGAATATAAGAAATATTAACAACAACAACAATAATAATATTTATGATTAATAATAATATTAATAATAAAAGTAAATATAATTCTTTCCTAATTATTCAACTTTTTTTTTTTTTTCTTTCGTATCTTTATTCGTTTATTTGGTTCTTTTGGCGGCGCCTCGCCGAGCGCCGCCACCTCGCTAGCTGCGATGGATGCCATCAACAACGTCTTAGACAAGTTTCAAAGTAATTCCTCCTGAACGGAGGCCAGATTTGAAGAAAAAAAAAAGAAAAGAGCGAGAGAAGACTCCCCAGAGTCTGAAATGTAGCTGGCCAGCTCGCAGATGATCACACATAATCAGAAGCAGACTTTGCGTTGGGGGGCGGGCCTGCAGTGGGGGCGAGAGCGCGAGCAGGACTGCACAGGGGGAAAGTAATAGAACGCCGTGTTTTCTTTACCTACAGTAGCTCAGCTGGCGTCAGCTGTGGTTTGGCCCGAGCGCACATGTGAGCTGGAAGATGAAAACGCGGCGTCGCATACTCGGGGAGATGAATGATGATACAAAGCGGCGCTGGGGAGAAAACCGACTGGCACAGCGGGTGGGAGGAGCTTCCACGAGCTGCTGCGGTGTGGCGCGGGTCAGCGTCGGTCTGAAGGCTTATCTTGATGGATTCTGTGCTACTGAGTGAAGCACCATTAGCTGGAGCGTCAACAAGAGTCAGAGCACTCAGGTCCATCTCCACCAGGACGGCGGCTGCAGCCATCGGGGGCCGGCGAGCAGTCGATACTTCACGAAGAAGACGCGCCGAGTCTGAAGGCCCGACGCTCGCGTTCACGTTATACACATGTTTATGCAGGATCCACCCGCCGGTCCCGGTGGGGCCGTCCTCGCCGTGTGACTCCAGCTCAGATTCAGTTTTAAGTATGTGAGGTAAGATTTTTTTAAAGGAAATAAAAGTATAGAATGAAAACATCCACGCGGCGTCTGGGTCCTCTCGCCAAATATTCCCTGCAGCGGTGGACCTTCCTGCATCTGCAGCGAGGGCCAGGTCTGAGTGTGTGTGTGTGTGTGTGTGTGTGTCCTAAACTGAAGGCTGGAGTCACTTACAGGGTTTAAAGTAGTTTCTCTGACTCGCTTCTTGTTACAATGTCACCCCAGACACAGACACACACACACACACACACACACACACACGCACACACACACACACACACACACACATAAACAGTCACATACACACACAAACACACACTTAAACACACATATACAGTCACATACACACACATATACACACACATAAACACACGTATACATACACACACTTGGACACATAAACACACATACACACACATATACAGACACATACACACACACATAAACACACAAACACACGTATACATACACACACTCGGACATATAAACACACACAAACACACACACACATATACAGACACATACACACACACACATTAACACCCACATCCACACACACACACACATATACAGACACACACACACATACAGACACATGTACATACACACACATACACACACATATACACACATATACATACAAACACTCGGACACATAAACACAGACATACACACACACACATACAAACACATATACACACTCACACACATAAACACACACAAACACACACGCACACACACGTACATACACACACACACACATACACACACATACACACACGTACACACACATACAGACACATACACACACATACACACACATACAGACACATACACACAGACACATACACACATACAGACACATACACACAGACACATACACACATACAGACACATACACACACATACAGACACATACACACACACACAGACACATACACACATACAGACACATACACACATACAGACACATACAGACACACACAGACACATACACACATACAGACACGTACACACACATACAGACACATACACACACATACACACACACACAGACACATACACACATACAGACACATACACACACATACAGACACATACAGACACACACAGACACATACACACATACACACACATACAGACACATACACACACATACAGACACATACACACATACAGACACGTACACACACATACAGACACATACACACACATACACACACATACAGACACATACACACACACACAGACACATACACACATACAGACACATATACACATACAGACACATACAGACACATACAGACACATACAGACACATACACACACATACACACACATAAACACACATATACATACAAACACTCGGACACATAAACACACACGCACACACATATACAGACACGTGCACACACACACTCGGACACATAAACACAGACATACACACACACACATACAAACACATATACACACTCACACACATAAACACACACAAACACACACGCACACACACATACATACACACACACACACATACACACACATACACACATACAGACACGTACACACACATACAGACACATACACACACATACAGACACATACACACACATACAGACACATACACACATACACACACATACACACACATACACACATACACACACATACACACACATACAGACACGCTGCGTCTGTTTTCGCTCCATTTATAAGTAATCAGACTTAAAATTAAAATAAATATGAAGAAGAAAAGTTATCTCGGAAGAACCTGCAGCTACTGAAGAGGATTAGGGTCTGGGGGTTCTGACTTAAAACAAAGAATCCTGAATTTATTCTCAGAATTCTGACCCGTGAAGAGGAGGGATAGTGGATCTGCTGGTAGAAGGATGCTGGAGATGAAGCTGCAGGCAGGAGAAGAAGAGGAGGAGCAAAGAGGAGGTTTGTGGATGTGGTTAGAGAGGACATGCGGTTGGTTGCTGTGACAGAGGGAGATGAAGAGGACAGTGGACGATAGAACAGATGATCTGCTGTGGAGACCCCTGAGGGGAAGAACTCAGAGAAGATGAGGTTCTTTGAATGGTTGAACCGGACCCTCCGTCTTCATACCGACGTCCATATTGTCAGATTTGCCGTCACTTTACATCTGATTTAATAAAGTGGGGTCAGAATTCTGGTGCTGGTGCTTCTGGGCCCGTATCATATTATAATAATTTCAATAATTTCATATTATGTTTACATGTTTGATCCTACCACACCTCTATGCTGACCGTTTTGGGGGGGACACAACTTGGTTCTCAGACATCAGCAGGAAAACCTCCGCGTCAGCGATTTCCGTACAGACTTTCCTTTCTGATAACATTACATGAGACATCCCATTTCTTTCTGTCTCACTTTGCCCCGGGGACGATTGCATCAGGAATTCCACTTGCCCGAACACAGAGCGGAGTCCCTGCAACGAAGCATCAGCATCTCCGTGTTCAAACAAGTTTTTGGATGCTGCATATTTTGAGCGTCGGACATTTCGTCGTGTAGCTGCGGCGGATTGAATGTAATTCTGCTGGACTTGGATTCCGACCGTCAGTTGATGGATGGAACATCATCGGTTGACTTCGTACTCATCGCTGTAATGACTCTGTGTTGCACGTCGCCCCATCCGCTGGGACACAGCAGTAGCCGGTGGACAGACGTATTGATATCTGTGTTTTTTGTGTTTGTGTTTTGATGTACGACATATTGTTGTTTAGTCCTTTTTACTGGCTGAGGTTTGAGAAGATTCTTGTTTGAATCCGTTGTACTTCTAAAATTGTGTATATTTTGTAGTGCTGGTCGAGCAACGGCCATTTATATGGTATTAATATCTCCAAAAAGGGGGATATTATGGAATCGTCATGGCGACATGCCGAGTATGTTAACGCAATAACTCAAAAACCATTTCCTCCATTATTTTCAAATCTTATACCCACATAGACCTCAGTGGGAGAAAGATCCGTCTTGATTTTGGGAAAGATCTGTTGCATTTTTCCTCCACTAGGGGGACCTTTATCTTCAAAGATTTCCGGCCCATAATCTCTCAACCGTTGGTCCGATTTAGTCCCAATATATTGAACATGAATCGCTCAAGGACATTTATCCGAACTATCTCAGATTTGTTCTAATGGTTCATATTAAACTAACTCGGGGGAGCATTTCGTAGTTTGAGGAGTTCAATCAAGGGAATTCCTTGTACAACGCAGAGGATCGGGGTATTTATCTGGGATATATTCTAGTTTATTTAATAACTATCTTCAAAAGCATTTGCCTCTCAGACTCTATTTGGAGTCTTTGAAGGGCATCTGTTCTTAGCAAACGCAACGTACATCCCCCCTTGGGGAATCCGGACAGTGGTGGTGGTGGTGGCTGATGACTCCAATGAGGGGGACGAATCTGTAAATGCAAGGAGGAAGGAACTGAACTACAAAAAGGGCCGTATTTAAAACGACGGCATGATGATGATTAGCTAACAATGACCGCGTTCCTCTGTACCGCCGGATCCACGGGACCCCCTGGTGAGTACAGCCAGTCTCTCAATTAGCAGCCCCGATACAGACCATAATAGTAGTCAATTGAGCACGCATGAAAGGTGCGAATGATATGGTGGAATGAGAAACCAACCACTTTGTGTTGAACTATTGCCAAAGTATGCAAAGTAATAGTCCTTCTGAATGAACTTCAGCTACATTTATTTCCATCACTAAACAGCCTATAAGCGAATGCTAGGCCCGACTGGAGCTCCTCGACCGTCTGCAGCCAGCGTCTGGCTCCTTTCCCGCTGTAATGAATTATTGTCAAGGAAGTGCAAACATCTGCCAACAGCGCTGATGATATAATAAGTGACCACAGTAGGTTTGTAAGTACCAGAGCTGTTTTTAATGCCAGGCTTAACAATATTTACTACCAGCGGTTTGGCTCGGGAGTCCAGCTCCGTCTTGGCCGGGACAGAAACCGTTTTTTAAGAACTGTCTATAAAAGGTGTAAAAGATGACAGGTATAAATTTTCACATCTTCGCCTCCGCTTGCTGTGGGCTCAGCCTCGTCATATTTGTTTGTCTAGACATTGGGAATGCTGCTAGTAGGGGGAAAAAGAGCCGGGGGCAGACGCGGACACTCGGAGGAGATGACGTAAAGATTCGCCGCGTAGCTAACTTTGACTGAATTCTTGATAATACGTTAAAAAAAAACACTCCAGCTCTTCCTGACGATATTACACAGTTAATTATGTATAATTCATGTTTGACATATCCGGGGGAAATGTTCAACCCGGCTCTGCGAAATCCCCAACACCCTTATTATTCTGTATTTTCTACGCCTTTCTATGAGCCCTAACTTGAATAAGACAGCTTAATAACGGATAAACACTCTTTTCGTGCGTTCTCTGTCGATACAAGTTCAACGCTGGGCTGAGTTTAAAACTGCAGTCATCTCGTCGGATTGCAGTCTGACACCAGCGGCGGTGGACGGAGAAGTCTGCGGTGGACGGAGGTATGTTTGCGAGTGGCTGCGGTGAGTCTCATCCTTTGGCGTAAGTGGAGCGTAGAGAACATCCACAACCAGCAGTGCAATCTTCCTCACTTCTCCTTTCTGGGTTAGTAATAAGACTGGAGTCTTCACAATGGAGAACTGCTTGGAGCTATCTTAGGCATGTCTGGACACCGCTGTATGTTTAGCTCCTGGATTTTTTTTCTTTTTCAGATTCCTCTTATGAACAGGAAGTGGAATACATGACTGACTTATAGGGCGAAGGAAGCTGGGTGTCATCGTCACACGGCCATTGACTAATATTCTGCGCCGGCAGGGAAAAAGAGGAAGGAGTCGCCTGAGGTTTGTAGTCATGTTTTTTTTTTACATGATACAGCTGTGTAAGTTTTTTCTTACTTTTGTGTGGATTTATCTCTCTGTCGCAGGTTTGATACTCTTAGTGAGGCTAATATCACACCTGAAACTATTCCTTATCCTTTAAACTTAAACGTGCCTCATCAGCGCGTCAGTTCAAATATGAAATAACTTTATGAAAACCCTCAAATGAAAGAAAAACCCCCCAAAAAACTAGGTACTTCCCCCCGAAAACCCCCCTAGTTGAACGTATGTCCAAAAACAGTGTTAGAGTGGAGTACATTATATAAGACGGATCTTTTTGAGTCCATTCACATGTTGGTCCAAATTTGGACTAAGGCAGTTTAACAGTTCGGAAGTTATGTTCTAAAGGAAAATAGTTTTTAAAAAAAAAGCTCCTCCTGGTGAGTAAAATAATTGGCTCTAAGAGTAAAATACAATATTAACCAGATAGATATCGTCAAGTCGATTGTTCACAAAACAGTGTTTTTAGACAAAATTTGGATTAAATCGGATTAAGTCGGATTAAATCCCCCTGATTTAACTCCTCGTATTAAATGTGAAGATATTTCTGAAAAAACAAGAGAGCTCCCCCTGGTGAGTGAAAAAATGAGCTATTACAGTAAAATACAATAAAAACAAGTCAAATATCCTTTAGTCAATTAACCACGAAACAGTGTTTTTAGACCAAATTTTGAATAAATCCGATCTATCGGACTAAGAAAGATGAAGATCCCCATAGTGAGTAAAACATTTTTAGCTATGGCAGTAAAATACAATATTTGGTAGATGGATCTCCTCGATCCGATCAAATGTACCAATTTTGACTAAATCGGACCAACAGTTAAAAAAAGTATCACCTTTTGGAGATAAAAGTCGCCCTAGTGGCAGGAGCTTAAAGCTTCCCTTTCTCAAAGTCAATCCAGTTCTTCCTCGCACTTAAGTCTATGTTGGTATAGAATTTAAAACACGGTCCTTGAAATTGTTTTTGGGTCATCGCGTTAAGGGTCTGCGACCCGCCGGCAACGCCGATTCCATCAAAACCCCATATGATATAATCATATGATGAAACGCATGTATGGAAAAAAAAAAAAAGAATCCATCCAGGAACCAAATCGCTGAATACAATCCAGATGTGACTGGCGGACAAATTGAAATCCATAAACGAAGGATAATGCTTGTTTGTTATCTCGAAAACGGCTAACGTTGTTTTTTTAACGAATGACCTCTTGCTCATTCAGGGCCGCCTTTCTCCTTCAACCTGTTTCTGCTGACAGTGTGAGATGTGATAAGAGCTCCAGCATGGGCACCGTACCGTACCCACATGTGTAGCTAATTCGAAACCTCTGGCCAATAACAGTTCCCGCCGGTCAAAGACATGTGACCTATGAGACAATTTTCCGACAGCGCGTCTAACAGATAATTCCTCAGGCAGGACGTCTGAGGAGGCCATATTGTCAGCTTCAAACCAAACAGTGTGATATAATCCTTTGTTTTTTTCTTCTTCACTCCAGTGTGCATCCATCCAGTCTTGTTGCGATCCCCACTAACAGTTAAGGGATTACGGGGGCGAATGGTTTCATTTTTCTGGCCCATGACTGTCACATCCAGGTCCATTACATTGATTTAGAGCCAAGAATACACGCCAAGGCCATTTTACACCGCGCTGCTCGGCTGCTCCGCATTAAAACACATTTATGGAGTCCCACGCCGCCGCGGTGCTGTTTATGCGAAACGGGTCACTCAAGAATCTGAGCTCAATCCCTCCGAGTCTTTAATCACTTCGTCGAGTAAAACGCGGAGACAGGATTTGTAACCCGGATCCGTTCTTTCCATTACCGTAGCATTTATCATACTATATCCAACTTATCATAATTATGTAATTCGACTCGAGGCGTTTACCAAATACGAGAGCCGCTGATGTCATTCCTACTTTATGAAGTCGTAGGAATGATTTGGAGTTTTTTTATTTACACGCTGCAAATGAAAAAAAACGTCTTTCATCTATTTGACAACACTTTGACAACAAACCTCCTGCAAAAGCCGCAACTGTGTCCCTCAATAGTGATGCACACTGAATGAAAGCGTGAATGGTCTTATGTCTCCATGTGTGTCGGTCCTCTGATGGACCGCCGACCCGTCCAGGGAGCCCCACACATCTCGCCCAATGTCAGTTGGGAAGGGCTCCAGACCCCCGCAAAACCCCAAACAGCCAAAAACGAAATAGTTTTTGCTAACGTCAAGTCAAATCAAAGTTTATTCATAGAGTACATTTAAACAACCAACAGATACGACTGCCAAAATTAATAGCATGGATTACAAGAATAAAAGACTAATCAGAATAATCGAATAATCGGTTTAAACCCAAGCGAGATAAAAGGATAAAAAGACATAAAAAGAGAAAAAAAGCTGCTTTTTCTTCAGAGATTTAAAAATGTAAAGGTTCTGAGCCAGTGTCAGAGCGTCTTCTCTCAGGTCCAGGGTCTGTTTTTCTTCTCTACACTCGTTGGTCCTGCTGACCCGACTGCAGCGGCGGATGTTACACAGAACCTCGACATCATATCAGAGGGAATTATGTCACTAAACGCAGGTGAAAAAAAAAGTGGGGGTGTGAATTCTAACGCTTTGGGTCAAAATATACACAAACGCTTTGGATTTTCTCTAAAAGAAACTTAGTGTAATATTTCCTCAAAGGAATACTGTGAATATTTGACGTGACCCCTCGGATTCCCTGGAACGAGCCGGAGGGTTTTGCTGGGGAGATGGATGTCTCAACCCGATTGGTCAAGTCAGAAGGCCGTCGACCCTGAGTCGGGGTCTGCTTGAGGTTTCTGCCCATTAAAAGGCTTTTTTTGAAACTTTTAAACTCTACAGGGGAAATTTATTCGCTGGTTAAGGAGATAGGATTAAAAAAATATAAGAATAAACCTGCAAAAATGCAAATATTGAAAAAAAAAACGAACAAAAAAGTGATATGGTGCTAAAAAAACTACATTTTTAAGAATTACTGGTTGATTCTGAGACACAAAACGTCCTAATATTTGTAAAATATAGTTAAAAATGAGTTTGACCAGTTCATTTAAAAAAAAATCTCACGTCTTTTTTAAAAAAATCCTACAAAACATATTTCACACGTGCTATCGGCAGATTTATTTTTACTTAATACAAGATAAAAACACCTTGTATTTATTATTTTTTGTACTTATTTTTGAAGGGGAGCAGCAAAGATTGATTCTACCACTGACCAAAAATAAAAAACAACCAATACTTAAGTTTAATAATGCAGCATTTATCCAGAACTTCAGACGATGTGTTTTATGTGCCGGTTCACGACATGCAGGAAATGAACCTTTTTGGTTCTGAGCAGCATCTACTAAGAATCAACTGTTACAGTAATAAAGTCATGAACTCTACGAGACGCAGGAAACTCCAGAAGAAACAGATTTATCTATTCTTTTATTCCCTTTACTCCCAGAAACGTCACTCTTTAAACGTGTTACGTTTACATGCATGGGTGCACATGTGTATATAAATGTGTACATGTGTGTATATATATGCACACGTGTGTGTACGTGTGTATATATGTGTACATGTGTGTTTACATGTGTACGTGTGTATATATGTGTACATGTGTGTTTACATGTGTACGTGTGTAGACGTGTGTATATATGTGTGGATGTGTGTAGATATGTGTATATATGTGTACATGTGTATATATGTGTATATATGTGTACATGTGTATATCTACACATCTATCATGTGTATAGATGTGTAGATGTGTGTATATATATGCACACGTGTGTTTACGTGTGTATATATGTGTACATGTGTGTTTACATGTGTACGTGTGTATATATGTGTACATGTGTGTTTACATGTGTACGTGTGTATATATGTGTATATATGTGTACATGTGTAGACGTGTGTATATATGTGTGGATGTGTGTAGATATGTGTATATATGTATACATGTGTATATATGTGTACATGTGTATATATGTGTATATATGTGTACATGTGTATATCTACACATCTATCATGTGTATAGATGTGTAGATGTGTGTATATAAGTTCAGATGTGTGTATATATGTGTATATATGTCTATATATGTGTATATAAATGTGTAGATGTGTAGATGTGTGTGTATATAGGTGTAGATGTGTGTATATATGTATAGATGTGTGTATATAAGTATAGATATGTGTATATATGTGTGTATATATGTGTAGTTGTGTGTATATATGTGTATATATGTGTACATGCGTGTATATATGTGTATATATGTGTACATATGTGTATATATGTGTACATGTGTGTATATATGTGTGCAGATGTGTGTGTATATAAGTGTAGATGTGTGTATGTATGTGTACGTGTGTATATATGTGTACATGTGTGTTTACATGTGTAAGTGTGTATATATGTGTACATGCGTATGTGTAGATGTGTGTGTATATGTGTATATATGTGTATATATGTGTACATGTGTATATATGTGTACATGTGTGTATATATGTGTGCAGATGTGTATATATGTGTGTGTATATAAGTGTAGATGTGTGTATGTATGTGTACGTGTGTATATATAAGTTCAGATGTGTGTATATATGTGTGTATATATGTTTATATATGTGTATATAAATGTGTAGATATGTGTATATATGTGTAGATGTGTGTATATAAGTGTAGATGTGTGTATATATGTATAGATGTGTGTATATAAGTGTAGATGTGTGTATATATGTGTGTATATATATGTGTAGATGTGTGTATATATGTGTAGTTGTGTGTATATATGTGTATATATGTGTACATATGTGTATATATGTGTACATGTGTGTATATATGTGTACAAGTGTCTATATATGTGTATAGATGTGTAGATGTGTGTATATATGTGTGTATATATGTGTGTATATATGTGTACATGTGTGTATATACGTGTATATATGTGTACATGTGTGTATATATGTGTATAGATGTGTAGATGTGTGTATATGTTTGTATATAGGTGTAGATGTGTGTATATATGTGTGTATATATGTATAGATGTGTGTATATATGTATAGATGTGTGTATATATGTATAGATGTGTGTATATATGTATATATTGTTGTGTATATATGTATAGATGTGTGTATATATGCATATATGTGTATAGATGTGTAGATGTGTGTATAGATGTGTAGATGTGTGTATATATGTGTACATGTGTGTATATATGTGTATATATGTGTACATGTGTGTATATATGTGTATAGATGTGTAGATGTGTATATATGTGTGTATATAAGTGTAGATGTGTGTATATATGTGTGTATATATGTATAGATGTGTGTATATATGTATAGATGTGTGTATATATGTATAGATGTGTGTATATACTTGTGTATAGATGTGTGTATATATGTATATATGTGTGTATATACTTGTGTATATATGTGTATATATATGTATATATGTGTATAGATGTGTAGATGTGTGTATATATGTATATATGTGTGTATATACTTGTGTATAGATGTGTGTATATATGTATATATGTGTGTATATACTTGTGTATAGATGTGTGTATATATGTATATATGTGTGTATATATGTATAGATGTGTGTATATATGTATATATGTGTGTATATATGTATAGATGTGTGTATATATGTATATATGTGTATAGATGTATAGATGTGTGTATATATGTATATATGTGTGTATATACTTGTGTATATATGTGTATATATATGTATATATGTGTATAGATGTGTAGATGTGTGTATATATGTATATATGTGTGTATATACTTGTGTATATATGTGTATATATATGTGTACGTATGCGTACCTAAACATTATTACATCATTGCACACCAACTCCTACTTTTCTCCGCTAACCATAATTCCATTCATCGGAGTAGAAGTCTATTTTCCCTCTTCTTCACTTTTGTATTCATGTTTTCATTAATGTGACTGGATGTTCTGCAGTTAGAGACCAGGACCAGGACCAGGTCCAGGTCCAGGTCCAGGTCCAGGTCCAGGTCCAGGTCCAGTTCCCTGTAAGTCTGACTTACTGACTTACTTTGGTCATAAACCCTTTTCTGATTCTGATATTCGATCCATCAGAAGTGAGTTTTTTTTTTTTTGTTGGCTATAACTTCCAAACCGTTTAGTTCAGATCCGGTGCCTTAGAATGGACCGGAGGAGATCTGTCACATTTTTATTCCAGTAGTTCATATTTCCTCTCTGGGGAGAGATTTTTATTTAATTTATTTTTACGTCCTAAAACACTTTTTCAGACAGAACTTCACTTTTGATCTGAGGAGTTCAATCAGGGACAATTACTCGTACGACGCAGGGGATCGGAGGCATTTTCGGGGAGATGCCTGAGACGACAGCTTTGAGCTGGTTAAAGATTTTACCAGGGCGGCGTGATGGTACCACCATTGTCTCAGAGGAAGAAGGTTCTAAGAGTCAAACCCACCGGGCTTCCTCTCACGGTCCCAATAACATTTGATGAAAGAACCAAACCGCCTGTGGGTGTGAATGCGATCAGATGTTTGTCGGCACTAGGGCGACCGGGTCGCATGTGTGATCTGCCTCGCCCGGCATCAACTGGAAAAGTCCAAACCCCCGTGACCCAGTGCCATGCTAAAATTAAAACTGGGTGTTCTGCCACACTAATGGATCTTAAGATCAGCGCGTGATGTCGCTCCGTCGTTAACCTCGCACACCGGACAGATGCCTCAGGGGGAGGAGCCGAAACAAGACCCGGTTCTTGAAGTCGTTTCGGTGAAAGTCCGAACTGAACGCGGCGAAAGTAAGAGGAGTCATGGATTCGTGGATTCAGGAGGAATGGAACGTCAGCTGATGTTTGTTTCCTTGAACGCCGCCCGCAGGGCTGTGATTCATGGCGGCTCACTCTCACCGCCGTCACTTTCATTCCGTGACCTTTTCCAGCGGTGTTGGTATTGACATGTCATAAAAAGATTAAAAATAACTCTATCCTGGCTTACGACTCTGCTGCCGGTCCCGCCGGACCCGGATCGGCTGACAGTCGCTCAGAGCGAGGAGGAGCTGAGGAGAAATGACCTCCTGCTGCTCACGTCTATGCAGGAGGAGGAGCTGAGGAGGAAGAAAGAGGTCTTCTTCCTCTTTCTCGCTCTCCTTTCCTGCCTCTCTCATCAGTTCTTTCCTCTTTCACGGCTCCTCCGCCGGGATCCCCTCTTCTGTTTCCTGCTGTTTGTGTCGGGGTTGCCTGGAAACCGCGGCAGCCGTCCAGTGGAGGGGATTTTCTTCTTTTTACTGGTGTGACTGGGGGGGTTGGGGGGTTACCGGGTTACCGGGTCAGCACACAGGTGGGATGCTTTACTGGTTTTAAGTTGGCATTTTTAATAAAAATGATGAGCAGTCACGTTCAAACCGGTCCTGAATGTCCTTCAAGCTATTTGAAACGACAAATAATAACATCCAGAACCGTAGATGCAAACAGTAAATAATAAAGTTTTGTTATTTAAAAAAATAAATCCTCGCTGAGTCCACCCCGCCCCCCCAATTCAAGGAAGCTCATTTCAGCCATTCGTATCCTTGGCCTCATTCTTTCAGACACCCCCCAGAGCTCATGGCCGCAGGTGACGGTTGGAATTTAGGTGGAGCGGTTAATTGAGAGGTCCACCTTATGAATCCACTCTTTCTTCTCCACAATGGACCGATACCGTGATTCCTGCTGATGCCGCTCCGGACCTCTTGTCCATCTCATGGTCCATTCTTCCATTATTTGACAACGAGACCCCAGGAACCTTCTCTTGTGGCAGTAACTCACTTCCAGCCTGAAGGGGAAAGTTCGCTGTTTCACGATTTGGAGGTTCTGACTCTCCTGCCAGACACTTCACACCCAGCAGCTGTGGATACCGACTCAATTCTCTCCTTTGGTTCTACAGGGACCAGATGGCTCGTAACTATGGCCCCGGTACCCCGATACACCTGCTATACCCTCCACAGGATTCCCCCGGGGGGGAGGGGGGGGATGATGATCATAGGCCTTCTCCAAATCCACAAAACACATGTAGACTGAATGGGCAAATTCTCATGACCCCACCAGCAAGACCGCAAGAGTAGAGCTGTAACGGAATCCACATTGTTTCTCCTGACTGAGGTCCGACAGTCGGTTTCCAGAACCCTGGAGAAAACTAAACTTTAACTTCTTAGAACAAAACCTCCATTAAACCTTCTACTAGATCAGCTCAGATACCTGAACAGTTTTAAGTTCTCTCCTCTGATGAAAATGTTCCAACTTTTCTCTTATGGGCCTCAATGCCCTTGTTCAATTATGTAAGTCTAACTAAGTCTAACTGAGGAGTTAAGTCTAACTGAGGAGTTAAGTCTAACCGAGTCTTACCAAGTTTAACTAAGGAGTTAAGTCTAACAAAGTCTAACTAAGTCTAACTGAGGAGTTAAATCTAACCAAGTCTTACCGAGTTTAACTAAGGAGTTAAGTCTAACCAAGTTTAACTAAGGATTTAAGTCTAACAAAGTCTAACTAACTCTAACTGAGGAGTTAAGTCTAACCAAGTCTTACTGAGCCTAACTGAGGAGTTAAGTCTAACTGAGGAGTTAAGTCTAACCAAGTCTTACCAAGTTTAACCAAGGAGTTAAGTCTAACCAAGTCTAATTAAGTCTAAATGAGGATTTAAGTCTAACCAAGTCTAACTGAGGAGTTAAATCTAACCAAGTCTTACCAAGTTTCACTATGGATTTAAGTCTAACCAAGTCTAACTAAGTCTAACTGAGGAGTTAAGTCCAACCAAGTCTTACTGAGTTTAACTCAGGAGTTAAGTCAAACAAAGTCTAACTAAGGAGATAAGTCTAACCAAGGAGTTAGGTCCAACCAAGTCGGACCGAGTTTAACTAAGGAGTTAAGTCTAACTAAGCCTTGGTTAGACTCAACTCCTCAGTTTTGTCGACTCTGCAGTGTTTTATGAAACAGTGGTATAAAAAGAAATATTAAAGAGACCAGTGATGATCTTTCCTCATTTAATATAAGTTACCATAAGGAAGTCCTTGACTCCACCCACAGCGGGGACATAGTAGAAAGTAGGAAGAAAGGAGTCCAACGATGTCGGATCAGAACAGGATAAATCGGATGATGAGGACATCTTATGGAGCGTTTAGGCGAGGTTGGTAACTTTCTTTTTTCTTAACTCTGTAACAACCCAGAAGTTCTGCTGTTGTTCTGAACAAAAGCCTCTGGATTCGTCACAGTTGTAGCTGGAAGTGGAAATGTGTTTTTCCAATAACATGACAACGATCCCCGTACACACTAATCCACGAAAACAACTGGAAACGCTGTAGCACGTATTAGTACGTGTGTCGGACCAGTGGTTGGCGGTGTAACTTTTCAACATCAACACCACAGAATAAGAACCCTGTGCCGGCTCGCGTGATTATCTCCGCTGGTCTCAGAACTCTATATTTTGATGGAGGAGCGTTAACAGGGAACGCAGAGTCTGCGGCACCGTCAACGCTGGAAAGTCCACCATTGTTTTTGTTGTTCTTTCTGTTAAACCAATGGATCTGTGATGGCCGCAGAGGTTGATACGATGGCGATGAATATTCCATAATACCCCCCGACTTTTGGGTGATTTAAATATGACTTTCTCATTTCGTCTAGTTCATTCGTTCTGCTAGAGCGCCCGCCCTCCATTTCTAGATCGCTGCTCAGTGATCACAGAGAAATGAGCCTCAGCAGAGCCATCAGCCACCATCACCAGTATCCAGACAACGAAGGGGGGGGGGGGTTATACTTTGCTGCAACTCGGGGCAGAGACAGTTTGACCACAATGTCCCTGAAGAGTCTGAGCACTTAAGACTTAAGACTTGCTGACATTACGTTCTACATAATCTTTTATATAATATATTCATATTTGTCTTCATTTTCCATCTTTCCTGACGGAAATCAAAGCCAAACCAGCCAAAGATGTTAACTTTTCATGTAACCCCCTCCCCAGAGAAACCCGTTGTTGGTCAAACGGTTCTAATCGTCCTGTTGCCCCAGGAGTTTAAAGAAATGGCTGATCAGTAAAACTGCTGTCTCAGTAATCTCAGTAATGATAAGTCTTAGATTTTGTCACTTGTTGACAGCAAACGCTTGTAAGAATGCTGTGACTCACTCCGCTGTTAGTCAGCCCTCTCCCAGATTCAACCCCATCTGGTTCTGATGTGACCGGGGCGAGGATGCATCACATGAGGAAGGAGCACCACAGCAGGCTTTGACGGCTCCTCTGAGGCCGAGGCTTGACCTTCTAACGTTTCCCATCACCTGTGAGCCGATGGCGCCGCCGGAGATCAGCTTCTGCGTCGGGTCCCGATCCGCGTCTTTGAGATCTTCACAAGAGGTTTTAACAGCGTAAGGTGTTCACGGCAGGAACGGATCGATGCAGAATTCTGTGCACCGAAAAAACTCAACGGGAAAAAGTGAGTCATAAGTGGCGGAATTTGCTCCGAAAAAAAAAATCATGCATGCATCAATTCCGGAGAGCAGTTTTCATTTTTCTCTCTCGGCCTTATTGAGCCATTAACAGACGGTTGGGGTGAACCCAGACGTAATAAAGTGCTGCTCCTCAGGGAAAGGATGCGCCGCCCTGCTGCGCATCCATCTGAAGTCATTCCCTCCGACCCTGCGGCCGTAAGTGTCTCCCTCAGTCTCCGGAAACCCGATCCGGCGCTGTGTTTTTCGCTTGAGTCCTGCCGCGGCGTTCCCGACCTCAGACAGCGATCCCAATTAGGAGGAATACCCTGATGCTGCAATTTGGACCCCTCGCTCTGAAACCAAATAGTATAATGGTGTAATGAGGGATCCCTCTCCAGGAAACCGACTCAAGTAGGAAAACTGGCTCCCGCTCCCGTTGATAACTTTCAGGGTTTATTATGAAAGCACAGCTTCAGTAACTAATACTCGCAATTTACAAATTAGTCTCCCGTATCCGATGAGTCTTCATCCTAGAGTTCTGTTTTTTTTTTGGGGGGGGGGGGTTATTTCTCAGCCGTTGCTGCCAATGTTAGGGATATATTATCTCCACGTGATGCAAATCAGCGATTTCTCTTAATAGATTCATGGGAGCCGTCTGTTTTCTCCGACTGACTCCGACTGGGATGAGTTCTGAACCGACACCAGAACATTAACCCGGTGGATTCCTGGAGATCGGAGGTTGTGTGAAAGGCTGGAATTTATAATCCCCCGAAAGCTTGTTGTTTGTTCACATTTTATACCCACGTAGACCTCCGCGCGAGGAAGAACTGGAGTGATTTGGCGAAAGGTCAGTTGTATAACCCTTTTTAACTAAATCTTTTGGGTCATAATTCCTCAACCGTTGGTCCGATTTAGCACAAATTTGGTGCATATGAACGGACTGGAGGAGATCAATCTAGTATATATCATATATCACCCTAATAATTCATATTTTACTCACTAGATAGAGTTTTCTTTGGGGAAAAAAACAGTTTTTTGGACATAACCTCCTTTCGTTAGTCATATTTGGATGATAATGGATCACAGATGAATCTATTTTTTTTTTTCACCAGGAGCGTAGGACAGGGTAAGTCTCAGAAGCTTTTCCTGCACACTGACTAACTTGCAGACCACCATTAAGTCCAGATTTTATGCTAGTGACTCGAGGGGCTCTATCTGGTATATATTATAATTTACTCTATGTTTTCGGACATAACATCCTTACCTCTGGTCCGACTAACTAACATCCATCTCATTTATATCGTATTTCACTCCAATAGTTCATATTTGACTTCAGTCGGCGGAGCGTTTCAAACTTTACATCCAATTTACGGGTGATTGTTTGAACAACGCAGGAGTTTTAAAGGTTTGGACCCCTGCTGTTAAAAGGACAGCGGCTGACGATGACGATGACGATGGACTGAGCGTGAAGGTGTGCCTCCGTGGTTTTGTACAGCTGTAGTGCCTGAATGAGCTCGGCTGACGAACCCTCGTCATTTCAGACCCCATTTCAGACGCCAAACGGGATATTCTGGTCCTGTGTAAACACGGGCCTGAACGACATGAGGTGAGTAATGTGGGAACCTCTCGGCGGCGTTGGCTAACAGGGCGCGGCTGGAGGCGGTTGTGTCTCCGCGTGATCTCTTCACCATACAGAACCATCCTCGTGTCTTTCGTGAGATGCACAGTTCATTCCGAGGAAGACCCTTTGGGGTTTATCCCCCACTCACGCTGCATAAATTAGCCTCGGCTATGCTTCATATAGCTATCAGAACATATGGCGTAACGCTACCTCACTGTATAGCGGATGCATGATGGGGTTTGGGAGGGGGAGGGGGGTTGGTTTATGACGCATCCCTTCTTCCCCCAAAAGTGAAAGCTATGCGATTGTGAAAGCATGCATGCCTTCGCGGTTAGTTAGCGTGTCAGCTCTGGCAGCAGGCGGCGGTGTTACTCAGCTGCTCCCATGTGACACAACCTTACCAGCTTCTACGTAACGCCGATAGCTTCTGGGAAGCCGTCTGGACCCCGTAATCAGGCTCCCGTAAGAGGAGATCAGGAGCTGCGATGCTGCCAAAAGGGAAATAGACTAGCATAGCGGGAAAAGCACACACACACACACACACACACACACACACGGACACACACGGACAGGTGTGCACACACACGTCAGGAAAGGTTGGCTGCCAAAAGTAACGACTCTCTCCACTTTTTCGGCGGGGATTGTGGGTGCAAATACATCTGGACAGTATAATTTCACACATCGTCACCTTCACACACCCACCGTGCCACGAACCCCCTTCCCTCCGTAAGAAAATAAAGCTGGGGTCCTGTCAGAGGGAATCCCTGCTACCCCAGCTGAAAATACACACTCCCCACCGGCCCCTCCGCCATAACTCTCCTCCAACCGTCTGAAACCGCCCCGACCCATCGTATAGGGTGACTCAATGTCTCGGCTTCCCACACTTCCCAGAAAGGCATGCCAGGCGCCGCCGGGCGAGGAGACCCCCAGATGAATGAGATTTCCCACTTTTTCGAATTAGTCGAGGTTTGATCGCTCTAGCATCGGAACACATTAGTGGTCTGTCTGTGCGTGTGACAGCCTCACATGCCCCTTTTCCACCAGAAAGAACCTGGTGCTAGTTCGGTGCTGGTGCTAGTGCCAGTGCTGAGTTGGTTCAACTCATGAACCTGTTTGCTTTTCCATTGGCAAGGAACCAAGTCAGAGCCACGCCATTACGCCACCGTCTGTTTACCTAGCAACGCTCGCGACATAATCACGCACAACAACAAAGATGGAGGAGCTCTTCTTCTCCATGCAGGTGCTGTTCCTGGCTTTGGAAGTCTAGATTGAGATTCAGACCCCAAAGAAAATAATTTTTTAAATTAAAGAAATAAGAAATATATTATCGCGGGTTTATCGGATCAAATTTGCTCGGCTGTCGTTTTTCTTTTAAAAAATGGCGGTCCAGTGTTTGCGCCGATGCTTGCTAGTCACAGTAACTCCACCTTTACGCAATCTGTTCTTGGCTCTAGACCAACAAAGTGTTGGTGCTTGTCTGGCACCAGTTTTGAGAACCAGGTGCTGGAGCTTAGGCGGTCCAAAAGCACCGAACTGGTTTAAAGTCAAGTTCTGGCTCCGAATTCACCGTGGAACCAGACCGGTAACACATATGACCCTGAGATCCAAATCTACGTCTGAGCCCAGCGTTTGGTTCAGCCTGGCTGACGTGATGGATCTTTTCAGAGTAAGTGGACTGTTGGGAAACCGATGGAGAAAAGAGTGGAGTATGGTCTCATCTACGGTTCTGTTCCCAGAGGGATCCGGTTCCCGCACGACGCCCAGTGCCGAATCTAACCCCAAAATCGATGACATCATTTTTAAGACTTGCGTTTGTCTGTCTTATCTATTTGCTTAGCGATGACATCAGTCATTAGGGCTTCTAGAAACGACAGCAGACAGCAGGCCGTCGCCACAATTGACATTCCAGACCTCGGTGTTTTTTTCTAACGTGTATTATGACATGATTGCTTAGAATAACTTGACTATAGTGCGGTACAACTCCGGTATTACTCACGTGATGCCTGTTAGCGCAAGCATGTGATTGACAGTCGAGGCAACAGGAGAATATTACAAGCGGGCTTTTGCGGCGACCATCCACTTCCTGTAGCGACTTATCCTTTCCAGGTTTTACGGGTAGCTGGAAGCTATCCCAGCTGACGCATTAGCCAGTTCGCCACGCTCACTTGAAAACCTACAGACAGTTTAGAGTCACTCCTTCACCTCCAGACGTGTTTCTTAGGGAGGAAGCTGGAGAAGACCCAGACAAACGTGGAGGGTTCTGAATCCACCACAGAGGGGGTTTGAACCCGGAACCTTCTTCCTGTGAGGCGACAATGCTACCCCCCACTGCGCCCCCATTGGTCATCATGCCAACTAATCAGATTCACTTCCTACTACGACATGCCGTAGTAGGAAGGTTTGAAAATATAAACTTTATAGCGTTGCTGTGGGCGACGATATGTCCCCCCCCCCCCCATATTTTCACTTAAATAGACTATTTTTTTGTTTGCTTGTGGGTTTTTTACCAGAACCACATTATGCCAACTTCACAAGAAATTCAAAAAGAGACGTGGGAATGTCAAGAATTCCTTCACAGAAGTGGTCCCACCTTTCAGAATTCCTCCAAAAGAACTTCTGAAGCTCCTTCGGGAGGTCCAAACAGATCCAAAGGAAACATCCGAGGATCCGATGCAATGTTGGGGGCATGATTGGCTGCTTCAGAACCGGGACCATGGACGGTGACTTATGAATCCCGCTCTCTTGATTTTGAGGAGAATGTCGGGTCATCAGTTTGTGAGCTGAAACCGCGGTAGATCTGGGTCATGCAACCCGTCACAGGTCCACTTCGAAGTGGGTCCAAAGGATTCAAATTTAAGTTTTGGAGTTATTGTGGTCGGACCTGAGAAGTTCTGAAAAGAAGAGTGAATCAAAGTTCCGCCGCTGTGATGTCAGAGACCGATCTCAGTCGTGGGAACATTTGGTCGTAGTTGTTGCTGACATGGCACAATAAAATAAATACGTCCAGCGTTAAAAATACTTTTTCATCATGGTGACGGTATTTAGGTAATGGATACATTTTATTCTTCATTAAATAAAAAGTTTAGAAATCATTTTAGAGTTTCATTTTGTTTGAAGATAAAGTGGGGTCATACAGAATGGACTGGATTGGATTGGACCCCATCACAAGTGGGGTCCAATCATTTTCATAGAATTGTAAGTATAAAGTCTGAGTTTAAAGTCAGAATTCTTAGAATAAAGTCTGACTTCTGGTCATAAAGTCAGAAATCTGACAATAGAGCCATTGTCTGGGTATAAAGTCAGAATTCTGAGAATAAAGTCAGACTTCTGGGTATAAAGTCCGAATTCCGACTATAAAGTCTGAGTTGAAAGTCAAAATTTTGAGACTAAAAGTCAAACTTCTGGGTATTAAGTCAGAATTCTTACAATAAAGTCCGTGTTCAAAGTCTGACTTCTGGTCATAAAGTCAGACTTGTGAGATTAAAGTCTAGATTATCCCAGATTCTCTTCACCTTTATGTGACATTTTGATGATAAAAATCAAAAGTGAAAACACAACAATGAAATTAAGATGAACGTAATCATTTTTCCCGCCCTTTTCCATCCGGAGACGCGTGATGACGAGTCACGGATTCAGACACTTAGATTTGTCAGCATTCGTTTACTTTACCTTCTTTGATCTTTTTACTTCCTTCTTTAATCCCAGATTACAATCTGGACCGTTTTTCTTTTTTTTTTGCAACATTTAACCTCGTTCTGAGGTTTCAGCGCCACTGACTTGATTTAAAGCCGCCGTGATCCATTTGCTCACATTGACATTCTCACGTCGTACACGCCGTTCCTCTTTCCTGCGGGAGCACGTGACGGGATGATGGACGACTCGTCTTCCTCGGACCTCTGATGCGGACGTACGTGCGCGTCTTTAAAACGCAGTAAATAACCCAGGATGGTTTCAAGATACACCTGTGCTGTCAGGAAGTAACGTCGGCGGCTGAAGCTTGTGTGTGATTTACGATGATAGTGGAACAATCTGTGCAGCTCGTGGAGGCTGTGGGCGGAGCTTAAAACAGTTTTATAAATCCTTACGTGGGGGGGCTTCGCTATAACTCGGTCCAGTAGCAAAACTATAGATGCTTTAGTAAATCTCCTTCCTTTATAAAATCAGACGTGTTTCTAAGGACACACAATAAAATAAAGAGATTTGAATTTTAACGATACACTTAACAAATGCTTAATGGGATTTTTTTTTTTATTTCGACCTCTGCTGTCGTCCCTGACAGCCAGGGTGTGTCTCGGAAAATACCCCAACCCCCTTGCATTGTACAAGCGACACCCCTGATTGAACTCCTAGAATTAAATGTGAAATTACGTCAGTAAAAATCAAGTTTGGATTAAATCGGACCAACGGTTGAGGAATTATGAGCGAAAGCAGTTTGGAGATAAAACTCCTCCTAGTGGTGAATAGATGCAACTGACCTTTCTCAAACTTAATCCAGTTCTTCCTCGCACTAATGTCTATGTGGGTGTAAAAGAGTAAAGGGTTGGGAGTTATCTCGTTAACATGAAGGATCTTTGATGTGATGATGATGATTCTGACTTTTAGGTCATTTAATCATAAAAAATGTCCAAACAAGGCAAAGATTCGGAATTCAGGATTTTAGGACTTCTTTCGTTCCAGAGCTCTGAATGTTGGAATATTTCCCTGCTTGTATGGCGTGTGTGTAAATTCTCTCTCATCCCAGTCTTATAATCCCTGAAGGTTTGAATCAGAATCAACTGGACCTGGACGTGACTTTAAACGTTCCTCCGGTTCTGACTGATGACGAGTCACGGATCTCACCTCCTCTGACGCGGTCGCCGTTCTGGAGATTAGAGGTGAGGTCACATGTGTTAAAGTTGACCGGCGGTACCGAAGGAGATTGTTGGATGAGAGGAAAACATCTTCAACTTTAACAGAAACCCGATAACAGGCCCGGTTCTTGTGGATCTTCTAAGATTCATTTAAACTCAATTATACTGAGTCTCATGGAATCATCCTTCAGTCCTGCATGAAAACAGTTTAGTCATCCGTGACATCTGTTTTAATCTTTTACACACACGCAAACAAACACACTTACACACAAACACAGCTACACGCACACACACACAGAACTACACACACACACACATACATACACACACACAAACAAACACACTTACACACAAACACAACTACACGCACACACACACAGAACTACACACACACACACACATACATACACACACACAAACAAAACTACACACACACACACATACACACACACAGAGCTATAGACACACACACACAGAACTACACACACACACACAAACAAAACTACACACACACGCACGCAAACAAAACTACACACACACATACACACACACAAACAAAACTACACACACACACACATACATACACACACAAACAAAACTACACACACACGCACGCAAACAAAACTACACACACACATACACACACACAAACAAAACTACACACACACGCACATACACACACGTAAACAAAACTACACGTACACACACATACATACATACACACAAACAAAACTACACGCACGCACACACAGAACTATACACACACACGCATACTCACACATACACTCACACTAACAAACACGCACACATACACACAAACAGAACTACACGTGCACTAACACACACACACATACACACATACAAACAGAACTATACACACACACACTCACAAACACACACATACACAAATAGAACTACACGCACTCACATACACAAACACACACACATAAACACATACTCACAAAAACGGTCCCATACACTCATACACACACGCTTACAAACACACAAACACACTCACAGACTCAAACACATACACACACACATACACGTTCAAAAACACACTCACACGCCCTCACAAACATACCAACACACTCACAGACACACACAAACGCACACACGCACACAAAGAAATTCACACTCACAGACTCAAACACACACACACACATAAAAACACACACGCACACACAAGCGCACACACGCACACATAAACACACACACTCACAGACTCAAACAAAATTTTTTAAATAAAATTAAAATAGAACAGAGGTGAGGGGATGAAAAAAAAGTGCATTGAATATAATAATGATATAAATAATAAAATATATTCAGGATTTTGGATCTATCGCTGTTAAAAGGTTGAATTATTTGTTTATTACATTCTTTCCCTCCTCGTGTATTTTATTAATAACTTATAGGAAGTGTGTGTTTGTGGATGATGTGACGTCACAGAGGACGGACAGCAGATGTTGCACCTGCTGACGTTCACGTGCTGCTGCCGCCCTCTGCTGGCCTCCTGATGTACTGCACCCGTTCACTCCATGCATTACATCATACAGTAAATTAAAACTGGAGCTTTCATGCTTTACAGCAAGAACTTTCTGGGTTCGAATCCCGACCCGGGGGTCTTTATGTGTAGAGTTTTTGCATGTTCTCCCTCTGTGTTGGCACCGGTTCCCTCAGGCTTCTCCGGAAGACTTCCTGTACAAAAAAAAAGAAGTCCATTTTTTTTCAGGTGTGGTTGAGTAAAGTTCAAGTATAAATTATATATAAGTACCATTTCAAGTATACTACTTTAATACTTCTTGGGTCTAAATTAGCCCACTTTTAGATTATAAAGCGTTTCTTGTAATTATTCTTCAAAGGTCCAGTGTTTAAAAATGTACCAGGTATTTATTTTAGATATTTAAGGGTATCTATTTACTATATTTTGTCTACTTTAAGGAGAAGTTTTTTTTTTATTTTTATAGTTTGTTTAGAAAAAAAACCCTTTTTATCTCCATGGCGGGGGTCCATATGGAGGTGGTCATGTTGGCACCATCTCTCCTCCCCAAAACAAGTTTAATTTTGTGCTAAAACTATAATAATAACAATAATAATCTAATAATTTGGACTGAACCAACAACCTGACGATGACCCCACCCTAAACTACAACCCCCTTTTTCATAAAGTCAACTTATTTTAACTACTTATATTCCACTTTTCAGTTTATTTGTAGTTTATCTTGAAAAAAGTTCCCCTTGAAAAATAAGTTCAAAAATAACTAATACAAGTTTTTTTTTATCTTGTAATAAATAAATAAATCTAACAATAGAACATCTGAATAAGATTTATTTGAATAAGACTTGATATTTAGATAAATTTAAGTATATTTTACTGATATAAGGAAGTTTTGTGTCTCTGAATCGATCAGTTTTACATAAAATGTTGTTTTTTTTGCACCATAACACTTTTCTTTTCTTTTCTTTTTAGTGTAATTTGTGCATTTTTTCTTATTTTTAAATAATGCTACCTCGTTAACCACTAACTACATTTCCCCAAGTTTTTTTCAAATAGAGTTAAAAGCCATTAGTTTCTTGCTCAAAAATAATTGTAAGAAATCAAGACAAAGTAGCAAAACAGAATAAGAAATTGGAAAAAGTCTGTTTGATTGAAAATTGAGACTACATGAAAGTAGAAACACTTTTGTTTCATACCTGATGTTCTGAGTAAACTGTTACTCTTACTTTAAGTACTCAAATTAGTGAAGGATCCTCAATTTTTTTTAAATTTCAATTACAATTTTGTAACTTAAATTTTTATTAAAATTTTTTTTTTGTTTTCTATGTTTGAATTTGTTATGTTGGCATACATTTCTCTTCTAATGAGTAATGATTCTTTTCACTTTTTGTGAAAAGAATCATATGAAAATTAATTCTGTTTGAATTAACATAAAAATCACATTTTTTCCATTATTGATTATAAAGTCATCCTGGTTCCTGGTTCCAGTACCGTCGCCATTACTGCTGAGTCATCTCGTATGAAAAAGGACCTGTGCTCCGTCCTCAGGCCTGCCTGACGCTCCCAGGCCCGACCCACCGGCGGTTCTGACTGGAGCACCGTGGCACATTCCACATGTGGAATGTGCCAAAGCAGGGAAAACGTCAGAATGAAATTAATACATTTGACTCATATTTCCTGCACCGCCTCTTAATTAAAAACAGCCACGGTGATGTCATGCGTGGCAGGTCCGCCTCTCGGTTCTGTGCAGGTCTCACTGCTTCAAAAATATCAAATATCTCCATGTGGAAAAGAAAAAAGAACAAATGGAATTAGACTCATGTCATCGGCCCTCCTGAGAAAAAAAGAAATAGCTGGCAGGATTATCAATAAAAACTCTGGCGGTGGAATTTTAGAACAATAAAGTCATTATGCTGCCTTCAGGTCCAATCAGGAACACCTGATGGGAAGAAAGCTGCAGTTTTAAATATAATGTGAACATCTCCCATTCAAATTGAACTTATGTTTGTGTCGGTTCTGTCTGCTGCTGACTGATGACCCTCACAGGGGCCCGATTGGGCTCTTGTGAAGCAACACTAACTGGTAATGAGCATCCGCGTCCATCAGCCGCGCGTCTCATACATGACTAATAAACATGCGGCTCGATGCGTGGGGTTATTTAAAGGCCCGCAGATGGAGGCGTCGGAGAGAAGAGGGTGTTTTTCTTGTCCTGGTGTCAGTTTGTGTCAGCCACGCTGGCAGTGTTCATTAACACGGGTCACATCAGCGCTGTCACACACACACACGTGCACACACACACATCTGAATGCACACACACATCTGAATGCACACACACACACACATCTGAAGGCACACAAACACAGTGGGAATCACGTCAACACGTCCGGATTCACTCGTTTCTGCGACTCTGCTGCCACCTTGTGGTTAAATCAGCAAACTGCACCTCAGAGGACAAACCATATATTCTGACGAAGCCCAGTTTATTATTATTATTATTATTATTATTATTCATTATTTTATGAAAGTTGTGACGGAGAAAAAAACTTTCAAACACTACTTTTTTTTAAGTTTAAGTTTAAGTTATATTCCATCAGTACCAACAAGTAAAAACAGACATTATTAAAACAGTTCTGAAACATTTTGTAGGACTAAAATGATGAATTAAAAAAAGTTGAAATCTTTATTGAACGTAATATGTTTAAAACAAAATGATGCAAGAATGATCAAAGGAAATCAAAAATCATTAAACCATTAAGCACTGGATTCTAAATGACACCAAAGATCAAAGGGATGAACTGAAATCACAGGTTCTGATCCAACGCCAAATCTGATCATGTGACGCAGGAGTGGGTTTGAGGCCCACATGCCAAAGGGACCTGCTGAGAACGTCTGGACCTGATCCTGATGAGATGGCAGATTGTTTCCATGGGGTTCTCCTCCAAGGTCTGATAGTGGGTCCAGTTTTCATCCTGTTACCTAACAGCAGTCAGGGTACCGTTGGCTAACCTGTGGAGGTCTGTGACACCATCCAAGGATCCGTCTCCCCAGAACATCCCTGACCCACCACCAAACCGGTCCTGCTGGACGAGGATGCAGCAGCTTTAGGTTCTCCACAGCGTCTCCAGACTCTGTCCCAGCAGTCACATGACCTCAGTTTGAACCTGCTCTCATCTGTGAGGAGAACGGGGCACCAACGGAGAACCTGCCAGTTCTGCTGTTCTCTGGTGAACACAGTTCAGCTCCACGGTGCCGGGCGGTGAGCACAGGTCCAGAAGAGGACGTCAGGCCCAAATGCAGTCTGGTCTACATGCTGGACTACGGTCAGGTGTTCTTCATGCTGGACTACGGTCAGGTGTTCTTCATCTGGACTACGGTCAGGTGTTCTACAAGCTGAACTACGGTCAGGTGTTCTTCATGCTGGACTACGGTCAGGTGTTCTACATGCTGGACTATGGTCAGGTGTTCTACATACTGGACTATGGTCAGGTGTTCTTCATCTGGACTACGGTCAGGTGTTCTTCATGCTGGACTACGGTCAGGTGTTCTACATGCTGGACTATGGTCAGGTGTTCTACATACTGGACTATGGTCAGGTGTTCTACATACTGGACTATGGTCAGGTGTTCTTCATCTGGACTATGGTCAGGTGTTCTACCTGACAAGCTGGACTACGGTCAGGTGTTCTACATGCTGGACTATGGTCAGGTGTTCTACATGCTGGACTATGGTCAGGTGTTCTACATGCTGGACTATGGTCAGGTGTTCTACATGCTGGACTATGGTCAGGTGTTCTACATACTGGACTATGGTCAGGTGTTCTACATACATCTGGACTATGGTCAGGTGTTCTACATGCTGGACTATGGTCAGTTGTTCTACATGCTGGACTATGTTCAGGTGTTCTACATGCTGGACTATGTTCAGGTGTTCTACATACATCTGGACTATGTTCAGGTGTTCTACATGCTGGACTATGTTCAGGTGTTCTACATACATCTGGACTATGGTCAGGTGTTCTACATGCTGGACTATGGTCAGGTGTTCTACATGCTGGACTATGGTCAGGTGTTCTACATACATCTGGACTATGGTCAGGTGTTCTACATGCTGGACTATGGTCAGGTGT
>VRLP01003847.1:0-57430 GCA_009660295.1 Lophius piscatorius | reverse complement strand
ACACACACACACACACACACACACACACACACACACACACACACACACACACACACACACACACACACACACACACACACACACACACACACACACACACAGAAGAGTGTGACCTTAGATGTATATTTGAATTAATAAATGAACTCACAGCAGATCATTAGATCAACACTAATTAAAGTCAATTAGGAATATAAACCCGGACGGTCCTCCGAGGAAAGATCAGATCCAATTACAATACAAGCACCTGAAATCACCTTCTGCAGGATTCATTAAATGAACATAACAAATTCTAATTAGATAGTTGCCATCCAGCATGTCAATAATAAACAAGTTGTGAAGCAGTCGTAAGAGAATAAACAACTCAATCCTTCCAGATTAAGTATGTGACGAGTAAATGTGCTAAAGTCAGACCCTGGGGAAAATTACAACCGCCAGAAAAAAACAATTCTCCGGACAGAAGAAGAGTCTGAGACATGATCTCCAGGTTCTCCTCCCTCCAACTCTTCATGATGAAGAGACTCTGAGCTCCCATGAAGCAGCGGGCCGAACACACACACGTCACACAGCGACGGTCCGTGACCGCAGCTGTGTCAGCGCCTAAACCCAGTCCAAATGTTCAAACCCAGCAGAACTGAGAGTTCAGTGTGTGTGTGTGTGTGTGTGTGTGTGTGTGTGTGTATGTGTGTGTATGTGTGTGTGTCTGTGGAGTGTGTGTGTTTGTGTGTGTGTGCGTGTGTGTATGTGTGTGTGTCTGTGGAGTGTGTGTGTTTGTGTGTGTGTGTGTGGTTTGTATGTTTGTGTGTGTATGTGTGTGTATGTGTGTGTGTCTGTGGAGTGTGTGTGTTTGTGTGTGTGTGTGTGTGTGGTTTGTATGTTTGTGTGTGTGTATGTGTGTGTGTATGTGTGTGTGTGTGTATGTGTGTGTATTTGCATGTGTGCGTATGTGTGTGTCTATGTGTGTATGTGCGTGTGTGTGTGTATGTGTGTGTGTGTATCTGTGTGTGTATGTGCATGTGTGTGTATGTGTGTGTGTGTGTGTGTGTATGTGTGTGTGTGTGTGTAGGTGTGTGTGTGTGTGTGTGTGTGGCTCATCCTAGTGGCATCAAAACAAAATCCAGTGTTAAATACTTTTGATGGAGACGGAGTTGCAGTAAAAGTACAGAGTTGTGTTTATGTACATGTCAGAAGTACACTGTAAAACTGTTGTTCACATCATTTCATTAAATAATGTTGAGTTTAGTATTTTATAGTTGAAAATAGGTCTTTGAATGCGTCACCAGTGGAAGAATTTTTTTTTTCTGATGACAATCAATCCTCCTTTTACAGCCTGGAAGATTACATTTAAATGTTTTCATACTTTTGGCGTAAAATCATGCAGTACAAAAAAAAAACTGTGTATAAACTTAATCAAACACAACCAGTAAACTGGACAAAGTATTTTTGAGTCGTATTAATGTAAGTTGTAGCTACTTAATTTCATTGTGTTTTACCAATTGAAGTATTTTTACAGTGCATGAAATACGTCTGAATATATTTATCGTAAAGCGACTGCGATCTAGATGAAAACAAATCAGAGTCAAACGTTTTCTCATCTTAATATAAACAGATAAAATACTAAAACAGATTAAATGTAAAAGGAAATGAACTTCAATCCGTTAAAACTTTTCTCGGCCCGGACCCCCGGTCTGCTTCCACATCGTCCCACCCGCCGTTCTGACGCTTCCTACTTCCGTGCGTTTCCTCTCTGCTGCTCTGTTGTTACCGCCGATGTCGAAAAATCTGCTGAGTCAGCTATTTTCTTCAGCGCAGATGTGAAGCGTGTGGGAGACGACTCTGGGAAAAGAAGTTTTGCTTTGAAGCTGAAGCGGGTTTCAGATTTGTTTGTCGGTGTGTGTGTGTGTGTGTGTGTGTGTGTGTGTGTGTGTGTGTGTGTCCACAGTGCTGCCAGGAGACCGCCGTGTTCTTTGCTTTTTCTCGCTCACGTATAAAAAAAAAAGTGTTATAGGTGATTATTTCCTCCCACGCAAATCTCCAAAGTCGCCATGAGAGTTCAATCACGCCTTCCGGGCGCCGCCGTCATCATCCCACCGTCATCGTCCCGCTGTCTGCGTCACATCAACATCAATAAACACAAGAGGAAGACGTTTGAGACGTCTTGTGCTGGTTAAACACGAGAGGATAAAACGCCTGATTTAATTTATTTTGGCCCCTCCTACTGTGAGGGGGGGGCGTGGCCTGATTCAAGGCTTATCTGAAATGAGTATTTATCCAAATAATTCTCAAGTGTGTGACGTCGATACGATCATCTTGCTGCTCCCGATCGAGTCGGACCCTCCCCCCGAACTTGAATCTGATTCCTGCCTCCTAAGGAATTGAAGAAGAAGAAGAAGAAGAAGACGACCAAGAAGAAGAAGAAGAAGAAGAAGAAGAAGAAGAAGTAAACGTGTGCGTGTGAAGCGACTCATCATAATTGGTAACAAATCAAAGTTTCAATATTTGAGCATCTGATGATGCGTCACTGTTGATTTCACGCCGTCGCCGCTTCCTCAGCAGGATAGAAAAACGCTTCATAGACTTTGGAACACTTTTGATTTTCCTCTCCTACAAACGCCTCGACACTAACGAGTGAGTCGGTAAAACTTTAATCACGTTGACGGATCAGTCAGCACCTTTTTTTTTAATGAGCGTTGTGGAACATATGGTATTTCACAGGATTCACCTCCCTGGACAATTAAATGAAGATTTCTCACTCAAATCTATCTGGAAAAAGTTTTTTGTATTCCTCCATGTTTCATTCTCAGCGTGTGAAACGGAAACGCAGCTGATGGTTTGGACTGATTGAAGTTCTGCTGGACTGATTGAAGTTCTGCTGGACTGATTGAAGTTCTGCTGGACTGGTTAATGGTATTTGCAGTTTTATGATGCGTTGAGCTCCAGTAATGCAACATGATTGTAACAATGAGGAACAAAGTGGGAAGTGTGTGACACATGGATGGCCTGGTTTAATCCACGTAACGGTTCATCCAGAAGAAGACGATGTCTCCATCCGACTGGAGTTCACTGTAAAACTATTCAAGTAAAACTACGACTAATACTACTAATACATTTACTCACATCGTGAGATAGAACTATAGACTTCACAGATATACAAGTATTTAAATCATACCACAAGTACGTTTGTTTGTTGTTTTTCTTTCATTATATACATATGCGTATATAATGAAAGTATATGAAGTAATGAAGTAATATATGTGAAGTAATATATGTATATATATTTGTATGTATATATGTGTATTTATGTGTGTGTTTATGTGTATATATGTGTTTTTATGTGTGTGTTTATGTGTATATATGTGTATTTATGTGTGTGTTTATCTGTATATATGTATATATGTGTATATATGTGTGTGTTTATGTGTACATAGGTGTATATATGTGTATGTATGTATGTATGTATGTTTATGTATGTATGTATATATTTGTATGTATGTATGTTTATGTATGTGTGTGTTTATGTGTATATATGTATATATTTGTGTGTGTTTATGTGTATATATGTGTATATATGTGTATAGATGTGTGTGTTTATGTGTATATATGTATATATTTGTATGTATGTATGTTTATGTATGTGTGTGTTTATGTGTATATATGTGTATTTATGTGTGTGTTTATGTGTATATATGTGTATTTATGTGTGTGTTTATCTGTATATATGTATATATGTGTATATATGTGTGTGTTTATGTGTACATAGGTGTATATATGTGTATGTATGTATGTATGTATGTTTATGTATGTATGTATATATTTGTATGTATGTATATATTTGTATGTATGTATGTTATGTATGTGTGTGTTTATGTGTACATAGGTGTATATATGTGTATTTATGTGTATAGATGTGTGTGTTTATATGTATATATGTGTATATATGTGTGTGTTTATGTGTATATATGTGTATATATGTATATATTTGTATGTATGTTATGTATGTGTGTTTATGTGTATATATGTGTATATATGTGTATATATGCGTGTGTTTATGTGTACATAGGTGTATATATGTGTGTTTATGTGTACATAGGTGTATATATGTGTATTTATGTGTGTGTTTATCTGTATATATGTATATATGTGTATATATGTGTGTGTTTATGTGTACATAGGTGTATATATGTGTATATATGTGTATTTATGTGTGTGTTTATATGTATATATGTGTATATATGTGTGTGTTTATGTGTATATAAGTGTATATTTGTATGTATGTATGTTTATGTATGTGTGTGTTTATCTGTATATATGTGTTTGTGTACTGTGTATATATATTCCATTTTATTGCCAAAATGTTGCTCATGAAGGAGGAAAGAAAATATAATAAGGTTATTTTAAATAAACAGAAGAAAACAGTAAAACCCTCGAATCTAAGATCCTCATTTATTATTTCCTCTTTTATTCGGGGCGTTAAAAAGTTTAAAACAGTGTCTCCTGATATTTTACCTTAACATCTAGAAGAAATGGTACATATACCGTCTGTATATATTAAAGTACCTGTAAATACTAACGTCGCTCTGCATCAGCCCTAGAGGGTACGTTACTGTGGATGGTTCTGGTTCTGGTTCTGGTTGGCGTGAAACTTAATCCATGCAGTTATTACACCATCATAAACTCTCAGACGCTTGGACGGAATATCCTGAAGATTCCAGTAGAAAAGGAACCAGCGTAGGATTGAGAGAGGAAACACAGACGTCAAACACAGACATCAGATACAGACGTCAGACACAGACGTCAGACACAGACGTCAGACACAGACGTCAGACACAGACGTCAGACACAGACGTCAGACACAGACGTCAGACACAGACGTCAGACACCTTTCATGACTTTCCTGTTAATCAATCCTTTATAATAATGGCCTCCTCCGTTTGAAACATGGAAACTTGCTCCTCGCACTCCTGCTTCCCTTTTCTTCCCCTCGCCATCATCTCCCTTCCTCCAGAACGTCTGTGGAACCACACATCCATAATCCAGATGATCGTCGCCCGTGCCGGTAATGACCTCGGCAGCAGCTGATTGGTAAATCCATAACTGCTGGCTGACCTTGCAGCATGATGGAGGCGGAGCCTCTGACTCACAGAAGAATAACTACATTATGGAGCGAGGACGACCGGAGTAAGGGACTTATTTTATCAAATTAGAGCTAAAAAATAAGAGGTGTACTTTTGTACGGCGGCAGCAGCGTTTCCTGGTGGGGTAGAGAGTGTGAGACTTTAAAACCCTTTAATCTCCTCGCCAAGAAAAAAAAGAAGAAAAAAGAAGAAAAAAAAGAAGAAAAAAAAGAAAAATAAAAAGAAGAAAAATAAAAAGAAGAAAAAAAGAAGAAAAAAAAGAAAAATAAAAAGAAGAAAAATAAAAAGAAGAAAAAAAGAAGAAAAAAGAAAAGAAAAAAAAAAGGAAAAAAATAAGAAAAAAGAAGAAGAAAAAGAAGGAAAAAAAGAAGAAAAAAAGAAGAAAGAAAAGAAGAAAAAAAAGAAGAAAAAAGAAGAAAAAAAGAAGAAAAAAAAGAAGAAAGAAAAGAAGAAAAAAAAGAAGAAAAAAAAGAAGAAAAAAAGAAGAAAGAAAAGAAGAAAGAAAAGAAGAAAAAAGAAGAAAAAAGAAGAAAAAAAAGAAGAAAGAAAAGAAGAAAAAAAAGAAGAAAAAAAAGAAGAAAAAAAAGCTTTGGACTACTTTTTATTTATTTATTTTTTGCACATTTTAATTCTTTGCAGCATTTATTAATTTGATTATCGTAGACGTTCTCAATTTTCGAAAAAAAAAACTTAAAAAAAATAAAGTAGTTTTTTGTATTTCATGGAAAACAGTCAATTTTAATTAGATTAGCATTTGGTAAAACCTGTTTTTAGAAAATTATTATACAATTGTGTTTAGTAAGTCCTCATATACTTAAATATACAACAAGAAAAAAAATCTTAATCCCGCCTCCTCTGATGCCCCTTCGACCCGTGGTGTCCCCCAGGGCTCCATCCTGGGCCCCACCATACATCATCCTGTGTGGACCTCAGAGATCGTACGCCCAGAACTTTATGCCTCAGAACCCAAGAAGGACACCATGGGCTCGGTTTGAAGTACCGCTGAGATCCACTTGAGTGAGTCACTCCTGCCGGCCGAGTGGAGCTGCTCAGTGGCCAGAGGTTCGGTTCTCTGGGATGATCTCAGAGGAGGATTCATGCTGGTTCTGCAAGTAGAACTGATAGTTGTTATAATAGATGAAATAAATAAGTAGAAAACTGACAATCAGCCCCTGAGGAACTCCTGGATGAGACTCGTACGACGTGAACCTCCAGAAGAATCCTTCACTTCTGCAGCCGCAAAAGGGCGTAAACAAAAACAGCAGCGCGCATTAAAGCCCGGCGTCGTATTGTTTTCTTCTCCTCGTTTCCATTAATCTGTCAGGAGAACAGAGAACACTCCAAACTCAAAAGGAGAAAGAAATGAAGCCGGCAGAGTGGCAGCGTTTTACAAGAAGAAGGTAAAAGGGACAGAAGAAGCTGACAGACGCAGTCAACCAACGGATAATTGGATTTTGAATCTCTGTTTTCATTAAGGGTTTGAATTGAATCATTTGTCCAGTTTTCCCCCTTTCCCCCACACGTCCTCCCCCCTCCGTTTCTGTCATCTCAATCTCTTCCCACCTTCCTCCCTCTTCTTCACTTCTCGTACACCATGTTACTCTTTGGGTCACACTGAGTTTTCCGGTACTTATGATTGCTGCCGGTTCTTAGTGGCTGCAGCTACTTGATGTCTGAATCACAGATTCATCTTTGGAGGAAGGGCTTTCTCTGTGGGGCATCAATGCAGGGGCGTAGTGTGGGCTGCCAGCGCCCGGGGCAAGGCAGGTATTGCCCCCCCCCTAACCTGTGCACCATGATCACAGGAGGAGTCCCTTCCACCAGTCCAGTATAAAATCACATTAAAGTGAAGACACGACTGTCAGCTCAGACGGCTAGCACACATTAGCATGCTAATCCGCGGTAGAGTGAGGTCGTAAACCTGAGCCTAAACCTGAGTCTAAACCTGAGCCTAAACCAGAGCCTAAACCTGAGCCTAAACCTGAGTCTAAACCTGAGCCTAAACCAGAGTCTAAACCTGAGCCTAAACCAGAGCCTAAACCTGAGCCTAAACCTGAGTCTAAACCTGAGCCTAAACCTGAGCCTAAACCTGAGCCTAAACCCGAGTCTAAACCCGAGTCTAAACCTGAGCCTAAACCTGAGTCTAAACCCGAGCCTAAACCTGAGCCTAAACCAGAGCCTAAACCTGAGTCTTTCTACTCCACATGAACAGAGTTGCTTTTATCTGATGTCTTCCTGTTCAGCCGTTTCATCCTTTTCACTTGTTCTATTGATTTCTCTCGCCCCCCTGAGACGGAATGTTCTATTCCCTTTGATTTTATCGCTGTTATTTCTGCTGAGGAACGTCGTCTCTGTTGTTTTTCGCTGCATTCACCTATAGCTTTTATGTTATGATCACAATGTGATCGTTTACGTTTAGCCCCGTCATTCCAATCTCTTATCTTATTCTCCTTTATTCCTCTTTCTTCTGATCTGAGCCAGATACGTTTGATTGATTTCTTTATTCATTTGTATTTACACTGTTATTAGTTTTACTGCTTATTAATTGCGTCTTCATTTTTGGTATTGACTGTGTGACTGTGTTTTGACTTTGTTCCGTGTCTGTCTTCTTGTTTTCATTTATTTATTTATGACAGCGCGCAGCTTCTTAACCCTGCCAGAATTAGCCTAAAGCTAGTTTACGTTTAGCTAATAAACGCTGACATGACTGTATTAAAAAACAGTTCGAAAGAAAATACAGATCCATCATAAAACAACATCAGCAACTCTGAAAAAAACAACAATAGTATTCTTAATAATTTGATCTATATTCAACATGAATTTGTTTTTTTTGTTTTCTCTTGTTGTGTTACTTTTCCAGTTTCCTGTTTTTACTTCCTGTTTTTTTTTCTTTTTTAAATCGCTATACAAATACGTTTTATTATTATTATCAAAAAATAGGGTTTGATATGCTAATGTTCGGTACCTATTTTTTCAGCACCATATCATCTACATAAGCTAGCATAGCATAGCGTGTTAGCATATTAAACTCAAAAACATGGAGGGATAACTTTACAGTGATTTTAAAAACAGATGTTTAATTCTGTTAATCTTTTCCTCACGTCAAACAGATTCTCTGAAAGCCCCTCGTTGGACTCCAGGCGTGAGATTTTATTTAACGCCCACCTGCGTGGAATGAAAGGGTTAAAGATGAAGCGAGGAGTCTCTCTGCTCTCAGGAAGATGTTTTAGTAGCTTTTTCAGCTGAATAGAGCAGCTTTATGGAGAGACAGGAAGTGCCTGTCATGTTGTTTACTACCGGAGATGAAAGCGCCGGATGGCTGAATGTGAAAGAAGGAGCAGGAGTGGAGGAGAGGAGAGAGGAGGAGAGAGGAGGAGAGGAGGAGAGGAATGGAGGGGAGAGGAGAGAGGAGATTGACGGGTGCAGTGACACAGAGATGATGGACACGGACAGGAAGGAAGGATGATCTGCAGGAACTTTAAATTCTGTTCAACTGGATGTCGAGGAACACAAGTCTCCCTGCAAACAAGCGTCAGCCGGAGTTTAATGCCTGTTATCTATCAGGCGCTTCTTCCGTCCAGGAAGTGACGGAGCTCCTCGCCTTCTTTCACTAAAAGTTTCCCAAAGATCCATTAACTTCCCGTGTGAGGGAATAATGAACGCCTGACCTTTGCCGGAGGAAGTGGTGGATGGACGCCGACGCCCTTTATTCCAGAAGGACTCTCCTTTTCTGTTCTGGCTGGGAATAAACGCTTCAACAAACTCCACATGTTCCATATTTTAAATCCAACACTTTACAGGACTCTAGAAAAGAAAGAATTAAAGGAGTTCAGTTCTTATCTGACGCTTTCATGTGGTTTCACACGGCGGCACCGGTCCTCAGCCGACCACAGACATGTCAGTCGTTTTACTTCCTGTTTCTATTTCTGCCAACTATCAAATATTAAAAATGATAGAAATTAAGATAAGATCATGTTTGCAGGGCCGTGCATAGAAAAATTGGTGCCCTAGGGAGAATTGGGCTATGGTGCCAACATATGTATGACTGAATGAATGTGTGAATGAATGAATGTATGAATGAATGAATGAATGTATGAATGAATGAATGATTGAATGTATGAATGAATGAATGTATGAATGAATGTATGAATGAATGTATGAGTGAATGAATGCATGAATGAATGTATGAGTGAATGAATGCATGAATGAATGTATGAATAAATGAATGGATGAATGGATGAATGCATGAATGTATGAATGAATGAATGGATGAATGAATGGATGAATGCATGAATGAATGTATGAATAAGTGAATGAATGAATGTATGACTGAATGTATGAATAAATGAATGAATGAATGAATGATTGAATGTATGAATGAATGAATGGATGAATGCATGAATGAATGTATGAATAAATGAATGGATGGATGAATACATGAATGTATGAATGAATGAATGAATGAATGGATGAATGCATGAATGAATGTATGAATAAATGAATGAATGAATGTATGAATAAATGAATGAATGTAATAATGAATGAATGTATGAATGTATGAATGAATTAATGAATGTATGATGAATGAATGAATGTATGAATGAATGGATGAATGAATGAATGAATGTATGAATGGATGAATGGATGAATGAATATATGAATGGATGAATGAATATATGAATGTATGAATGTATGAATGAATGTATGAATGAATGAATGAATGTATGAATGGATGAATGAATATATGAATGTATGAATAAATGTATGATGAATGAATGAATGAATGAACAAAAGAATGAATGAATGTATGAACGCAAGAATGAATGTATGAATGAATGTAAGAATGAATGAATGTATGAATGAATGTATGAATGGATGAATGAATATATGAATGTATGAATGAATATATGAATGTATGAATGAATGAATGAATGAATGTATGAATGAATGTATGAATGGATGAATGAATATATCAATGTATGAATAAATGTATGATGAATGAATGAATGAACGCAAGAATGAATGAATGTATGAACGCAAGAATGAATGTATGAATGAATGTAAGAATGAATGAATGTATGAATGAATGTAAGAATGAATGAATGTATGAATGAATGTAAGAATGAATTAATGTATGAATGTATGAATGTATGAATTAATATATGAATGTGTGAATGAATGAATGTATGATGAATGAATGTAGGAATGAATGAATTTATGTATGAATGAATTTAAGAATGAATGAATTTATGTATGAATGAATGTATGTATGAATGAATATATGAATGAATGAATGTATGAATGAATGAATGTATGATGAATGAATGAATGTAAGAATGAATGTATGAATGAATGAATGAATGTATGAATGAATAAATGAATGTATGAATGAATGTATGAATGAATAAATGAATGAATTTCCAGCTCAAGTTGAGGCAGAGTCTCTCTCTCTCTCTCACATGCTCTCTCTACCAAAAAAGTCATAAAGGCTCACAACAAATGAATCTAAAAAATATGAGAAATACCAGACATGGAGTCAAATATGGTGAGGAGAGGTAAAGAGACACGGGGAGGAGGAGCAGTGAACCGACGCAGACTTAAATATCCGCAGCAGTAAAGACGGTTATCCCATTTTAGTAATTATCCTGCCGACACAGTCAGGATGTAAACTGTCAACTTTAGTTATAGAACACGTTTACATCGACATCAGAGGATCAAAGGTCTGAAGAGAATCAACGGTGGATTAAAAGAGAGCAAAACAAACAATGAAACTATTACTCACTAAAAACACAAGTCAAATATGTAAAAACACGACTTCAGATTTATCACTGAAAACATTTAGAGTTAAAACTTTCATTCAACCGATGTGTTCAAATATGAAGATGTCAAACTTTAACTCATAACTTTGAAATGAATAAAGATGCAATTTTGGAGGCGTGCAATAATTTTCTTTACCTTCATCATCTGACATAACACACACTGATTCCTCTCAGTTTAACACACACACACACACTTTCTTTTTCTCAGTTTAACACACACACACTCACACACACACACAGAGACACACACACACACACACATACATCTTCCAGGGTGACTAATGAGGATATGTGACAGCGTTGGCGGAAGGCGAGACGGAGAGGAAGTGGAATAGAAGGACGCCCAAATTTGTCATTGAGGAAATTACGGATTACTGGGTTGGGTTCTTCCCACTTCCTGCTGACCGACCAATGGCTGAAGAGGATCTGGAATAGAATCACCGACAGAGGAGAGAACCTGTGACTGTGACATCTGTCTTTTTCTGTATATATTCATCTATCTCTATCCTGTCAATCTAACTCCTCCTTTCAACAACACTCTTCCTCTCCTTTCTTCTAGCAATTTCAATATCTCCCTTTCTATCAGGCACCCCCTCCTCCTCCTCCTCTTCCTCCTCCTCCCGTCCCTCTCCATCAACTCATCTCTCTCTTCACCATCACTCACACTTTGTTTTTTCTCTCTACAATCGCTGCTCTGTCATCAACCGTCCCTCTCATCTCCCTCCTCCCTCTCATCCACATTCTATTTCTTCGTCGTCCGTATTTCTACCTGGCTGCTGCTCTGAGGTGGCGGCGCAGATTAGTGGTTAGTGAGAGCGTTCCATTAATGTTGGTTTGCATATTCAATCTCTCAGGCAGACCTTGTGCACATCAATACTAGTCCCGTCCAAATGTCCTTGAGCAAGATGTTGAACACACACACACACGCACACACACATACACACACACACACACACACACACACACACACACACACACACACACACTCATATCCGTATCTGCTGAATCTATAACAAAAACTATTTTAAAAGTTTTATTGTATTTCCTGCCCCATCGTCCTGTTCTGCCCCACATTTCACTGAAACCGGTCAAAAGTTGTTCTGAAAACGATCCAAAGATGAGAGCGACGTCTCTTTGGTGTTAGAAATAGTCCGGTTCCAGAGGAAAGAGAATATCTGGACTGGCAGATGCCCTGACTTTAAAATCGGGCTGCCCGGGGCCAGAACTCTGATGTGATTCACCCGCCGGGGAGATGACATATTTATTAGACCAAAGATCCTGTCACGTAAAAAAGAGAAGAACAAATAATCTTGTAAACCTGCGGTTTTGTTCTCCGTCTGCCGAGCGTCCTGGAAGACGGTTTGTGGAATCCTCTCTATCCGCCGTTGAGTGATTGGTCTTTGGGAGAGAACGTCTCTCTTCTGCAGGCGGAGAGAGTGGAAGACGGCGTTAACGAGAAAGTCTTTTACTGAGTGAAGTTTTCTTGGAAGTGGCTGCCAGCGACTGGAGGTCTGAAGAAAGAGCCTGAAGGGAGAGGATCATTTATTTTCTTATTAATTAGGATAGGAGGTTCAGGTTTTGGTTCGCAGCTTCCCTTCAGGCTAAACGCCGTCACTGCATGAACGCACCCTGGCGAGAATGTTCACGTACTCCCGGGCCACCGGCTTAATTAAACCCACGTCCATATTTGATAAAACGCCTTTATCTTATTCAAACTTTATTGGTAGCCTAGAGGGCTGGAGCCTAACCCAGTCCACGGTCGGCGAGGAGTTCATTCGTCATTAATACATTTAATTTATAACGCACTTAACATTCGGATCAAATCTCAAAGGGACCAAAAAGCAGCAATGTTAATTAAAGTTATAGGTTCTGCTATATCACCACATTAGATGTAATTCATTATTCTGAATCAACAACAACAACAATAATATGTGAAAAACATGAAACATGTAATAACTATGACATAATTAATACTGGCATTTAATTAATATTAGTATTTATTTGTTTTGGTGCAAACGGCGGCCCACAAGCTTCATGAGCTGCCGAGAGCGGAAAGCGGAGGTGAAGGAGAAATATAATAGTGAATGGGAAAAACCAATTTCCTGTGTGTGCTTGTTCCTGTGATGCTCATGGGAAGCGTCGGTATTCAGGAGCGGCGAAGTGTTTGCTGTGAGAGCGAGATTCTAAATCTGTGGCCCCCGGCGTCACGCTGGGGTTCAAAGAAATTAATTAAAGTTAATTATCGGGAGTGTTTGGTTTATTTTGTTGAAAAAGATTGTTAATTAAATAAATGATCGTTTCATTTGAAAGATAGTGTGAAAGTTAAAGACAACGAGAAAAAGGATTCGGTAGATTAATAGTTTTAATGTGAGGGATTTGGTCAGGTGATCTATGTTCCTACAAAATAAAAGCACAGAAGGGTTTCTGGCATTATTCTAATAAATAATAATTCTACTTAATCTAGATTTCCTTAATCCGGGAAAATCACTTATTTTAATTATCTGAATTTACATGTGAATAAAAGACTTTTTTATTTTTTATTTTTATTTTGAATAAACTTTATTTAAATAAGAACATCATACAGAGCAAGAATGGGCATTAAAACAAATATGTAATACGATTTAAACACAGTGCTGGAATGAAATTAGTGACAACTTTTAAATTATTATTCGATTTAAGACATATTTAGACAAACATTGTACAAAATAAAAAGGCAATAATAAAATAAAATAATTTTTAAAAAAGTATAGGAATGTACAAAACACAAGAGAAAATGTAAAATAACATTTAAAGGTAAATAGTTGGTTTGTTAAACTCTGTAACTTCAGGATTCGGTCTCATCGAGGCTTCAGAAGTCATATATTTATACATCAGAACAGTTTTTTTGCCGTCAATCATGACATTCTGCTGTCTAAATTAACTTGTTTGAGAAAAAGGAATCAACAGGTCGCCGTTGGTTGTCTAAAACCTGAGAGAAAGTCAAATGGGCATACCACAGGGGTCAGTGCTTGGACCTTTATCGTTTAGCTAATACATCAATGACATCTCCGAATGTCGCTAAGGAGTGGGTTTGCAGACGTACGCCGATGATGCGGTTTTCTCCGCGGCAACAAGAACAGCAGCTATTGCTGCCGCCAAACGACCAAACGTACATTCTTGACCAAAATGGTGACACTTCCTGCCCAACGCGGAAGTTCAATCAGCTGTTTCTATGTTCTTCAGAATCAGGAAGCGAGTGTTTGGATTAAAAGAGGCCGAATTTGAGACAGAACAGGATTTTAAGTATCTTTTGAATTATTTCGGACTCCCGGTTAAGATTTGACAAAACACATTAAAAAAAAAGTCGGCTAGAACTTTGACCGGGTCCGGTCCGCAAACTTTCCCACAGATCAGACACCAACTTTTAAAGCATCTAGTGCCGCTCCAACTTTTATCCGTGCCATGATTCTGTTTTATCTATCAAACTTCAGAACCTCTTGGTCTCAGACATCAGCCTCCATCATTAAAGTCCTAACATCCCTTTACAACCCGGCTGTCAAAGTTCTGGACAAAAGACCGCTGAGATTTCATTCTGCCAGTATTTTTAAAGAAGTACAAACTACTTAGTTTTGACGAGCTCATCAAATACTCAGACTACGTACTTTTATCTATGTCAGTTGTTTATCATTTATAACAACAATTATTAAATATGTTACCAAATGTAATGGAATACTTTTACTTTATTGTGTAAAGTAAATTTAAATTTATACATACTAATTTACACACCAGTGGTTTAAATCTAGAAATTACATTTTATTCTGAAAAAAAAAAAAATGTTCTAGCTTGAATCTGGAGCTTTTATAATCCTTAAAGGTTGAAATAACACAAAGCAGCACAGAAGATCTTTTTCCTTGTCATCAGAAAAATGTTGTACATGTTGTCATTAAAGGAAGGTTAATGTTTGTTTTTTTCTGTCTCTGATTTGCCGACTGATCGGAACAGCAGCTGAAGTCACGGAGGTTTTTCTGAAAAAGGTCGGCGGTTTTCCACGTGTGAAGACGTTCTGCTCCGCCAAAGAAAGCAGCTTAACGCAAAAACATTTTAAAGGGCAAACTGTGCCGTTCTCAGCATCTCTTTCTTTCTTCGGTGAAATCCTGGAGGACACACAGTCTGGTCCGAACCCGCGAGATGAACGCCGGCGTTAAAACCGAGGAGGTTACGTGAGGAAGATTAACGAGCCAGAAATCTTGGTGTAGTCATGGACTCTGAGTTCTAACAGCCACAATAAGACCGTTAAAAAGAATATAGAAGAACTAGAGGACTGATGACTCAGCAGGATTTGAAAAAAACTAGTCGGTGCATTTATCTTCTATCTTTAGTTGACTACTGTGACGACGTCTTGACTGGTCCTGCTAAGAAATTGATCAGAAGTGGATCATATCAGTCCGGTTCTGAGGTCTCTTCTCTGACTTCCTGTCTCTCATAGAACTGTTTTCGAAATTCTGCTGCTGGTTTTCAAATCACTAAACGGTTCAGGGCCAAAAGAAATCTCTGATCCTCTGCTGTGTTCTGAACCATCAAGACTTCTTAGGTGGTCTAGATCGGGTCTGCTCCGTGTCCACAGAGTCAGAACCAAACATAGCGAAGCAGCGTTCAGTTTTTACGCACCAAATATTTGGAACAGACTCCCGGAAAACTGCAGAACCGCTCCGGCTCTGAGCTCGTTTGAATCAAAGCTTCAAACTTTCTTATTTGCTGCCGCCTTTCATAACATTTTCAAATCTATTCTCATCTCTGTCTTTGCAAAACAATACTATTTAGGAGAACACTGAAGTATGTCTGAGATGGAAAAGGCTCCGACTGTTGATTTTCTTCTACTCTAACTTTGATTTATTTATAAAAACAGTTTTTAGATTTAAATCTGTTGTTTTTCTAACAGTTTTTTAATAATGTCTTAATTTTCTTTCCCACTTTGTTGCAATTCTATTGAACTCACTTAGGATTGCCCTGTTGCTGAAATGTGTCAACATAAATAAAGTTGTCCTGCCTTTCAGTCCGGAACAGTTTGAGTCGGTGGATGAGAGCGGGGCGGAATAGAGCGGACAGACAGGAGGCGGGATAACGGATGTCATGTTGATGGATGGGCTGACATTTCTCCTGCCCTAATGATTGTCTCGCTGCTGACACTGCTAATAGACACACACACACACACACACACACACACACACACACACACACATACACACACACACACACACACACACAGGAAAGCACTCAGAGAGCTAATACCTCTGCCAACAACATTGTCGCTTAACATGAAAATAGTTTTGGCTCCTCTGAAAAATAATAGAAAAAAAAAAAGGCAATGCCACTCAGGTTCACTTTCATTTCATGTCAAGGCTAATTGTCTAAGTTTGAGCTTTCATTCAGGGTTTCCGTCCCCTCCGCAGCACAGAGTTGACCTCTTGGTGGCGCCAGACTCTCGCCTGTTATCCATACGGACGCTCCTGGACCTCGTTGTCAAATCAGCATCCTCATGGCACCCCTCTGACCCGGTTCAAAGCACTAATCACAGTCCTCCCCGGTCTCCAGCGGTGTCCCCCAGGGCTCCCTGCTGGTTCTCATTAACCTTCTGCCTCTTGGCCACATGTTAATGAAGGTTTGATATCCAGTTCTGTTGTGTGACGCAGACGACACATACGTCAGAACCTCTATCGCCCTCTTCTCAGTCAGGCTCTAGGAGTTCCATCTGAACTTTACAATAATAGAACTACTGTATAATGAGGGACGCCAGAGTATCAAATAAAACCCCTAAACATTCAAATCAGCTTTTTTCAATCCTCCTGATTAAACTCTTCGAATTTAATTAAAGTTTTGTCAGAAAAAAAGTGTTTTTCAGACATTTTTTTAAAAACTCGTCCTAGTGATCTAAGACTTTTCGGGGCTACGATCAGTCTCTGGACACTGGCGATCCCACACTTTGCTGAATGTGGGCGACACTCTGGACGGCGGACTACGGCGTCCAGCATATATCTTTAATATCACGCCGTCTGCATACGTCCACGGATGTAAAATAAATCAACCCCCACATCTAACAACACCGACATTCTGGTTCATGCTCTGATCACATCCTCTCTTGATTACTGAATATCAACCCCATCTGGTCTTCCTCACACCATCCTCCATAAACTACAAGTACTTCAGAATCTAGAGGCCCGTATCATAACCAGAACCCCTTCTGTAGAACATTTCATAGTTGACACTCAGCGGCTTCTTTGGCTCCCTGTCAGATTATATATTGATTTAAAAATTCTTCAGAATCCGGTACCTTCCTGTCTCTCTGATTTTCTCGACATCAGCACTCCCTCTCGCGCCCTTAGATCCTCCTCCGCCATCAATTTCCCTCTACCTCCTGCCTGCTTCAACACCTCGGTTTAGCCTTCAGCTCTTGGCCCTCGCCTCCGGGACCTCCCTCACCAAGCCTCCTTCCTATCTTTAAATCTTTGATTTGTCTTTCTTCATCTTTATTTTAACCCACTATACAGACATTTTATTGACTTTGATACGTTGGTGGTTTCTGTGCGCTGCCTTATTGATTTTACTGTGGGATTTACCGTATGAGGGTCCCGGAAGGCATCGATAAGTAAAAAGTATAAGTATGAAGCGACTCGAGGAGGTCTAAATTGTAAGAATCATATTTTACTTTTATAGTTCATATTTGACCCCCTAGGGGGATTTCGTAAACATAACTTCATAAACATTCGTCAGATAAAGTCCAAATTTGATTCAAATTTATTTTATTTATCATATTGTACTTTCAAATATCCTATTTTACTCACTGGGGGAGTTTTCTTTAACGGAAAAAGAAAAACACAGTTTCCTGGACAGAACTCATGAACTATTTTGTAGATCATTTTCAAAGTTTTTACCCCATGGATCTTAGTTCAAGGAGGAACTGGATTGATTTTGCGAAAGCTGGGTTCTATATTTCGGACGCAGAGTTACAGAAGATAAAACGTCCAGAGGTCTGGGGATCGTAAGAACCAACCAATCACATCGATACCTTCATCATCCAAGACCCGCCTACTCTTTCTGACCACATGAGGCTGGGCATCGTCCTGGACCAGGAGGAACCCAGGAGGAACCCAGGAGGAACCCAGGAGGAACCCAGGATCCACTGAACCGATTTATGGTCTGAGGTTTCTAGTGCGTCTCCAGTCTCTTTGATTTGACCTCAATGTGAACCTGCTCTCAGCTGCGAGGAGAACGAGGCACCGATGGTGGACCTGTTCATTCTGGTGATCTTTGGCGAACATCAGTCCAACTGCATGGCGCTGGGTTGCGAGAAAAGATGGTAGAGGACATCGGACCCTCATGGAGTTCATCTTGCAGCGATCTGGCAATGCTCCTACTGCTCCTCTTTGCATCAGCTCACCTTGTGTTACTCCTCGTCTCCTGGCACCACCTCCAGGTTCTTTGGACCGTACATGGGGAAGCAGCAAATCTTCTTGCAACAGCAGGTATAAATGTTCCATCCGGGAGGAATTGGACCACCTGTGCAACTTGAAGGGGCTGAAGGTACTGAAGGGGCTGAAGGGGCTGAAGGTACCGAAGGGGCTGAAGGTACTGCCTCCTGCTACAAGTAGAGATAAGGACATCAGCCGAAAACCAAACTAGAGAAGAATCAGTCAGAATCAGGAAGGATAAGGAGCGAGAAATGGTCCACTTGCGGAACCAGAACCTTTTTGTACCATAATGAATAAAGGCTCCCTTCCTTTTTTTGCAGTAGTGTGTCTTTCTGCCCAAGCCCTTGAACATGACACGCCTCCAATGATCTGAACGAGACCCCTTTGAATAGCTGAAAGGGATTCAGGGGTCTGGGAGCAGATTAGCAGATAAAGGTCTAATAATTGAGTCGCGCAAGTTCTGAAGTGATTAAACAGATAACTCGGACACGAAATCTAAAACACACTCCTTTGTAGGGCGAGTTAATTGATTTGTATGAGATGTACTTCTTAAAGGGTAAGTTAATTTTTAAACGATATTTTGATTTAGTGTCTGAGGGGATCATTTAATTTATGCTACAGCGCCTCCATCAAACTGTCACGACTTAAAGGTCTGAAAACTCATTCATCAGCTTTCATTAACTAGTCCAACGCTGTCGTCCCCGACAGCAAGGGTATATCTCCGAAAAGTCCCCAATCCCCTACGTTGTACACGCAATTACCCTTTATTGAAGTTATGTCCACAGTTTATAAACCCAAGTGAGTAATATATATATATATATATATATATATATATATATATATACAGTATATAAATGATACAAATAAGAAATTCCTTTTCTTTCTCTTTCTTTTTCTTTTACGTGCTTGGTTGACCTTCACCAGCCGTCTTTGAGAGACGAGCCTACAATGTTCTATTTGGAATGAATACAATTTCCTCATCAAAGATACATTTTATGTGAAACACTGAGACGAAGGAGACGAAGGAGACGAACGAGACGAAGGAGACGAAGGAGACAAACGAGAGGAAGGAGACGAAGGAGACGAAGGAGACGAACGAGACAAACGAGACAAACGAGACGAAGGAGACAAAGGAGACAAACGAGACAAACGAGACAAACGAGACGAAGGAGACGAAGGAGACGAAGGAGACAATGGAGACAAACGAGACGAACGAGACGAACGAGACGAACGAGACGAAGGAGACGAAGGAGACGAAGGAGACGAAGGAGACAAACGAGACGAACGAGACGAAGGAGACGAAGGAGACGAAGGAGACGAGAGAAGATGGAGTTATCGTCATCCAGCTGTGTTGTGGTTTCCTGTTTCATGCTCTCTGTCAGTCCAGATGTTAATGAGTCCTGAGAACCGAACACCCAGCTGTGATGCAGACTATCAAAAACTGGTTCAGCAGCTACTGGTGGCCCCCATCAACACTGAAGATCAGGTCGTAGTCGGTACTGGTGTGTTGGGCCAGTGTCAGGCAGCAAGATCCCTCTCTAGAGTCAGATTCCAGAGGTTCCAGTGAGAACAGCTGGAACCAGCCCCACCAGGCCGGGAAAACATCCTGGATTCAGAGCCCAGAGCGCCACAGAGGCCCTGGCGCCGTGAACAGGCGAGGTGCCAAGGAAGCATCCCCACCAGCGCCGCCAGAGCGAACAGGCATGAGGCCAGAGGGGCCCCCAGGAACACCACACTGCCATCCAACCCCAGATCCAGCACCACCCCAGTAGTTAATGAAAGCTGATGAATGAGTTTTCAGACCTTTAAGTCGTGACACTTTGATGGAGGCGCTGTAGCATAAATTAAATGATCCCCCCTGACACTAAAACTAAATATCGTTTAAAAATTAACTTACCCTTTCAGAAGTACATCTCCTACAAATCTATTAATTGGCCCTACATTAAATTTCTCTTGGATCCCGAACAAAGGAGTGTGTTTTAGATTTTATGGCCGAGTTCTGCCAGGGCACCAAAGTTGGACTAAATCGGACCGACAGTTGATGGACCGACAACTTTTGGCGATAAAACTCCTCCTGGTGTCGGATATGTACAATCGATTTGTCCAAAATTCACTCCAGTTCTTCCTCGCACTAACGTCTATCTGGGTATAAAAATGAATATGATCCATGACATTTCCAACTTTCCAGGGATGTAAAAAAACGTTGATCGGAAATAGTTATATTTGCATAAAAATACATAATAAAAAAAAGGTGTTGGACTATTGTTTTGTTTGTTTGTTTGAGGCCCTCGGAAAGGAAATGAAGCAGAATTTATCTCCGGGGTAAAGTCATGGCAGGACGTTAAATCCTTGTTGTTTTAATTAGAGCTCTGTGAAAAGACAAAATGTAACATGGCCCAATGCCTCGTTTCACAAAACCACCAGGAAAACTATGCCGACTGCGGTGGGTCGTCTGGAACCGGTTCTGTGAGAATAGAAAAACAAAACCAACCATTTCAGCCAACATCAGGAAGAAGTGTAAACTCTGTGGAGCCATCAGTCACGTATAAGGTAAGATAAAATCCCAACTCAGATGAACTATATGTTAAATTAAATCAGATAAACATCTCTGGTTCTTATACGGGATAAAACCAACAACCTCCTGCTTCTAAACACTTTTATCTAAAGAGGTTCTGAATTATTACAGTCCTGAACTGGACCTACGCATTTAATGGCTTGTGAATTATGGCCCGAAAACCTCTGGGGATAAAGCTCCCCCTAGTGTTGGAAATAAAGAACCAATCTTTCGGCAAATCAATCCAGTTCTTCCTCGCATAATCCTCTATGTGGTTATAGAATCTGAAAATGATCCATGGAATCATTTTTGAGGTATCGCCTCAACGCCCCGGCGTCGACGACGAATCCATAACATCCCAGATTTTTCAGGATTGTAATAATAATAAATGAAGATACTGTTTGTGAGTAAATTAAAACTTTGGTCCATATTAATTGAAATTATCACAACCACACCAAGTAAGAATAAATGTTTGCGACTTCGGTGCCAAAACGCTGTCGTCAGACTTCGGATGATACCATCATTTTACTCCAACTATTGCTCAATCTCCGATGGCCGCCACCAGCAGTCTGGCTTTTATTGTAAAATGTTATTGATCGCATTAAAGGACCAGTCTGGAGCTGCGCCCAGAAAAAGATGCCCGGACACAACTCTTATGGTCGTTACAAGTTTGATGCTGGAGACTCATACCATAGAAGAAGAGTGGGAAATTGTGCAGCAAAATAAGAAGTGACTTTTTTCCTCCCTAAAACATAAAGTCATAAATCAGCCAGAAGTCTCCGTAAGGCCTAAAGTTCCGGAGAACCTGGAGGGAACCCACCTAGACACGGGGAGAACACGCAAACTCCACACAGGGAGGCCCTGAGGACTGAGCTGGATTTGGACTCCTTCCTCACGTAAAAGTGAAAGTCTGAAAGGGCCCTGAAATTTATTCACGAGATAATAAAGCCGCCCTTTGAAGGACATCTCTATAGAACCTGGTAATATTAAGATTATATGACTGTAAGAGATTAGATACTTCATTTTAAATTCTATTTCCACCACTCACAGCCAAGGAATGTATTCAGCTTCCCTTTTTTTTTCATTTTAAGAGGTCGCCACGGCGGATCGTCTTCTACATATTCATTTAGCGTAGATCTTTTATTACGTCGGAGGCCCGTCCCGACACAACCCTCCCATTTTTTCCGGGCTTGGGACCGGTACTAGATGTGGTTGGGTAGGCTGGTAGCACTTAGGGGCCATGTGACGTAGAATAAAACGTTAATCAACATCGTGAAAACAACAAAGAAACTTGATAACGTCCCAAACACGAACTATACCCAAAGATTCAGTAGACAAGGTGTATTATAGCTGCTTGGAGAAAACCCTTAACTAGCATCGCTCATACTGACGTCAGGTATCGCCACGGCAACGCGTACACAACGGTCAGAAGGTCGGATACAAAATAGCAGGTTAGGAGTTTTCTCTGGATGTCGTGAAGGGGGGAGGCCGACGTTTAAGGCAGGTCCAGGCTGGTGGCTATCTAGGGGGCTTTGAGGGCGAACCCTCAAAGTTACGCAGACAAGGAGGTCACCCGTGAAGGCGGGCCGGATCTGGACCCCTCAACAGGACTGCCATTACAGTTCTGTTTCGTCCGTGATGTTCACAGCTCCGGGACTTTACCTCTCCCAGTGTCCTCGTCTATTCCATTTTCCATACTTGTCAGTCTTCGTCTGTCTTCGTCTGTCTTTTCACTTTAACTATCCTCTTTTGTGTTTGTTTAACATTTCTCGCGACTTGTTGTATTTAGACTTTTCTCCCCTTTCCCTCTTTTCAACTTTGTTGATGTGGATTTGAACGTCACTGTTCCCGATGCGACCCTGTTGTTCTCGTGCTTCGCAGTTTTTCCTACTTTATTCAGGCTCATCATTTGAACTTTGCCCTTGCTTGTTGTCTTTTTTTAAGGGGGGGATTTGTTTGAATTGTTGGGCCTCTCTCAGGGTTTTTGCCCGGACTGTTTCACAGCATTTTGGTTTATGCATTTTTGAATCGCTGAACTGCTTCTTGTTTTGCCACTGAGTCGTGTCGGCACTCAACTACCCCCTCTGGTTCAGCAAAAGAACATATCCCGATAGAAACAAAGCTATCGGAGTCAAACGGTGAGAAATCCACATTATTTTGAGTTTTTCATTGAATGTGGATCGGTTAGACTGATTTGTGGACTGGGTTTTTTCACCTGGGCATTCAGTGCTATACTCCCGTAATTACACTGCCCTCAAATACCCTCACATCCTGCAGATACAGTCTGCGGTCAGACTACATGACCAGCACTTATTAGAAAAGACAGTAACTCTTATCTACGGTAATGAAGTGGTTAAAACGAGGTTCAGCATCATCATACCATCACCAAGAAAAAACAAAAATGTAGGATTCAACGTAACATGTATGCCATCAGGTGGACTGGCACCGTCAGACAAACTCAATCTGGACCTCATTCACACCAGAACGCCAGCGACCATCAAAAGCAAACTAGAATCTACGGATACTTAAGAAGCTTAAAAATTAGATTTTCCAAAGCTGATCCTCGCCTCAAGTTATAAAGTTTGTCCTTCTTTCTTTCTTTAAAAAATAGTTCAATAACGCGATGGTAGAGAACACTGATGATTATTAGTTCCTTTTCTATTGGCATGGAGGCCAGTCCTATTCCTGCAAATAATTAAAATTTGTTGAAAATGAGCGCTCAGCAGGAGTAGAGGATATGAATGAAGACCCTTCCTCATGCATAATACTGACGCAGGACGAGCCAACTTTAAGAACACAAAGCCTACCTACCACAGCCAGGAATGTCAAAGAACACGCCGTAAATCACAACTTCCACATCCTGGAAATCAACCCTGTTATTTTACCTGCGGAGAAATTCGCTCTGGAAGACGTTTGCCTCTAGCGGAGAGGTTTCGCCCAGAGACCGCAGTGGAGAAATCTGATTGGATAAAAAAAGAAACTCGCTTATATGACCTCACTAGAAGCAGCAGGAGGAAACGCAATGAAACGACATGAAGAAACGGACGGGAACAAACTATTCAAACGGCTGTAGTCTCAATTAAAATGTTTATTAAATTATTATTATAATTATTTCCTTTTTCTGACAATCTCTGGACTAACAGAAAATGTCCAGACATTGTCTGGACACTCTGGCTTACAGGTTCCACATGTGTGGCTTTGGTCCAGGTCTTGACTTTTATCAGATCACATGATTTCCATCTTCGCAGTATTGTCTCTTATTCCTGCTCACATATTAAATATTAGGTTTCCCCCACTGGCCGTCGTGTGACGGCTAATTAAACCTTTTCTGTAACACCGGCTGCTTCTGTGCCAGGAGTCGGGCATTAGTACCTCTTATCTTCACGCACATGCAAATGACTCTCACCTGCACTCCAAACAAGCCGCAAACACATTTTCTCTTCATGCGCCGTGAAGCTGCTGCGGCACAGCCTCTCAATAAATTTAACTTCCCTCCAGGTGAGAATGAAAACACACACACACACACACACACACACACTCGATCATTTTTATTTTTTTAATCCGTGCGTATGGACACACAGTTCCTCCATCATCACCTTTTTTTTCATTTATTTACAACAGGTATGTGGGGTAGATTATAATAATCAAGTGTTGTTTTTTTTCTGCACACACAGACATTCTTTTTCCATAGCGGCTAAAGCGCATTTAAACGACTCCGTTAACGATGGCGCGTGTGTGCGTCCGCGTGATAAAGAGAGCGATCGGCTGAGGTCAAGCGTTCCTTGGACAGGTTCATAAAGACAAATATCCTCCAATTACCGTCTAAATCACACGACCTTTACAAAGTCAGGCCACATCTTCATATGTTTTCTCCAGGCTTTGGGGTGTTGATGATGCTCAAAGAAGAGAAGCTGCCTCATTGCTGAATCCTCATGGAGTAGAAAGTAATCTCTGAATGGCATCTTATAATAATAATGTTTAAATGGACGATAAAGATTCAGGCGCTAGAAAGGGGGAGGGGCTTCCAATAGGGGTGGGCGAAACCACACAATTTGGTTCCGATCTGTTACCGAGTAATCCGATTCTTGACTGAAGTCACGGCCACGAGATTTATTTGGTTTTTATTCAGTTTCACCAGAGGACCTCGGTGGGTTTCTCTTCATGCTGTTCTGGTCTTGCGGCTGTTTGATTAAACCAGGAAACGTTTAGAGTGTGTCACCTTGACAACGACTTTAAACGCCACCACACAAACTTTGATTGAAGCGTCGAGGAGTTCTTACTGGCAGAAGCTGTTAAAGCCTCCAGTTTTATTAGATTCTCCTCAGGAGAGTAACTTTTCTTAATCACTCATGGGAATCTGATGGAATCACACACGCGGGGGAAACAAATGTGATTTCTATTCCACAAGCTTCTGGACAATCCGCTCTCACAGAGAGATTCCAGTGCAAATATTCCAGCATACATGCCCTCAGTGCTCTTCTGAAAGAAAAGAAGTTCTCTGCTAAAAATATGCAGCAGTTAAGCCCCTTGGAGCTTACAGAAATCCACATAAGGCAGAATTACATTGACATTGCAAAACGATGTCTGTGTACTAAAATAATCATTTTTGAATAATGGATTTCGGCGTTTTAATCCTTGGCTCTGTTCCGCAACACATGTTAGATTTGATCTGATATCAAACCAGTCTCACAAGTTGGAGAAAAAACGGAAAAAAAACTGCTGACTGCTGCTTAGAAATTGCTTTTATTGGAGAATGAGGTTATACGAGGACGAACCGTGTCGTGTCAGCGTCGGAGTAAGGCGGAGATATGGTGGCGTTGGTTTTTCTGTGTGCAGCATCTCAATGTTCAATTGTGTCTTTGTGTGATTAGGGTAACCGGCGTAGCTGCTCTACTGCCCCGGGTTCTGCCGACGGCGTCAGTGTGATGACCTCTGAACCCTGATTTTAGCAAATACATAGAAACCAAAATCATAAACCGCCAAATCTCACGCAGGTCCAGCATCCTACTGGAGGTACCAGCGATAAGAGGGACCAGAACATCACATAACAGCTGTGATAACGAGGCCGATGCTGTCGTCACTGACGAGGAAGAACTGGAGGGATTTTGGGAAAAGTCGGTTGTTTATTTCTGACACTAGGGGGAGCTTTATCTCCATTTTCGGGCCATAAATACTCAACTGTTCATCTGATTTAGTCCAAATTTGGTGCATATGATGTATCACATATCTGGTAAATATATATACATGTATTTTAGTCTAGTAGTTCATGTTTTACTCACTCACACTTTTTCTTATGAAAAACACTTTTTCTCGGACAGAACTCCATTAACTATTTCCTGAATCATTTTCAAACTACCATCCATCGATCTTTGTTAAAGGAAGAACTGGATTGTTTTTTGGGAAAAGTGGGTTCTATATTTCTGTTTTCACGCCAACATTTCTCAAACATTGATCCAATTTAGTCCAAAGTTGGTGCATATGAATCAGATCCTGGAGATCTGTCTTTTATATCGATAAGTTCATATTTTACTCACTAGGGGGAGTGTTTTTTACACGACATAATAATAATAATAATAATACATTTAATTTATAATGCACAAGTGCTACAAAGTAAAAGCAGATAAAAGCATCAATAAAAAATAAAATAATAACTATATAAAAACATGACCAAAAAGCAGCAATGTTCATTAAAGTTATAGGTTCTGCTAAAAAGGAAAGTTTTAAGTCCTTTTTTAAATGTGTCAGTCGTCTGTGGAGCCCTCAGATGGTCAGGGAGGTCATTCCACAGACGAGACTCTGGAATGCACTACCTGAGACACAGACTTCTCTGGTAAACGTGCCCTCCACTTTTCTACCTCCACCCAGTCTTCATCATTCATCAGTCTCAGCAGAGTCATCAGCCACCACCACCAGTATCCAGAATCCAAGGAGATATATCCCCTGCTTCTGCTCAGGACAGATACCCCTCAATATCAATGTCCCTGAAGAGTCTGAGCACCAAAGTGTTAATGTTCATATTTGATTAAACATGATAATTAGTCTGTGGGAAGATATAATAAATATAAGACATAATAAACAATCATTACGACACTTCCTCTCATAACAGAACGTTTAGTGACTTTATCAACTCATGGCTACTTAGAACATCAGTAGAAACACCCGACAGTATTAGGATTATCTCGTTTATTTGCACCAGGATCTTTTTTTTTACCGAAATATTTGGATTGAAAATGAGTTTAAATAAATCTGTGAAACTGTTTTAGTTCTAAAGTGGAACAACTGTAAGCCTGTATAGTTTTAGTAACTCCCTCCGTCTTCTCCAGCAGAGTCTTTGCGGTGCCCTTGACAAAAAAACTTAACCCACCTGCTCCAGCTGAGCTGAATCCACCGGACCCCCGGAGTCACTTTGTGTAATGGAATGCGGCCAAAATGGATGGAATTGTGAAACAAAAAAAGTTTTTAAAAAAGTAGATTGGTCTTTGGTTCTATGAAAGTTTGGGGATAAAGACCGGCTACTGAAGACGTGGTTTATTATAAACCATTTTGTGCAGATTTAATGACTTTTTTTTTTTTCATTCTTTTGGGGCCTCATTTTTGATAAATTATTTATTCAGCCTTTGATTCTGTTCTTCCTCATCTCAGAGGAGTATAACCCAAAGTTAATATATACCGTATAGTTTTATCTATATTTGATCCTTGGTTCGGAAGATCGGTGGTTCCGATTCTCTTCAATATGACAAAAAAAAGAAATTACAAATAGAAAAATACACATTAAGATTAAATATAGGAATAAAGGAATATAGTGCAGGCAAAAATATAAAGAGAAGGAAAGAGTCAGATCTCCAAAGTTATATGTATATATGAATATATATTAAAATGGTTCTGCATGTTTTATGTCAGACGACCTTCCTCGCACAACACATCCCATTTATCAGAGAGGATGAGGGGGGGTTTGAAGAAGAAAAACCCGCTGTGGCGGCCTCTAAGTGGGAGGGGCTAAAAGAAGATGGATGTTGGAAAACCTTAAAACATACGTTGAGTCTGAATATCCAAATAAATACCGTTAAAAGAATAGTAGGTTTGATAGTGTGTAATAGGTGAAGGTGCATGCCTTCAGTGTGTGCAGTCAATGATTCCTGCTGACGACGATCCCATATCTACCAACGAAAGCTGTGAGAATTAGATCCTGTAACCTATTTGTTGTGTTTATGGCGTAAACACTCGTATTTTTTTTTTTCTATCTCATCCAAGAGTTGTCCTTCAAGAACTCAAACTTCTTGTCAAGGACTCACAGTTGTCCCAGTTCTGATCACAAGAACTGGTCTAAACCGGTTTGCGGCGGAAGTAAGCTTTGACGGCATTGTGTATGTTTTCTGATTTGACAAAATTTCCAAAACCAATTGTACGACACGCGGAAGTGAAAATAAAACCTTGTGAGCCTCGTTCAGCCCATCACAAGTTCTTTGGTGTATCTGGAGACTCTTGTGGATCAACAATAAATCATCCCTGTACGGACGACGATGACCTGTTCACAAGATAAAAACATTTCAGGGGCTCATTTTGCTCAGGGGGGCTTCATAAACGGTGTTTCTTCATATCTGAATTATTTTGAATAGTGAGACCTCTCGTTCTTCACTGGTTACATGTGTATGGTTTATTTCACACAGCTGCAAGTCATGCATCCTTTGTCCTTTACAGTGACAACAGTCGCTCCAGATAAGAAGACAGTGTATGGCACACACACACACACACACACACACACACACACACACACACACACACACACACACAGCGATTCTGAGTTTAATTAAATACCAGGCTGAGCACACAAAGATGCTCGTGTCACATTTGCAGTGTGTAATGATTACATAACACCTGTTTTATAATACAGCCGTTTCACTTTCACATTCCGTCGCCATGTTTGTTTACAACTATTAACATCAAGTGTTTAATGATCCCAGTTTCAAAGGTCAGATAAAGGCAATAATCCCAAAACCCGGATTACATCACCGAATAAAGACAAGAGTCGGTGTGTATTCATCCCGCTGCATCAGGCGAGTGAGTGAGTTACGGCATGTAGCGGCGTTATTTACGTGACCCGTCTGACTCCCTTACTAATGGGCAGGAACACAGCATGACTCATGATGTCTGCCGTTCTGTTTGACATGACTGATTCTTCGCGTGATGGGTTGAATGACCGTCCGACAGAGCAGATAATTGACTGATTGACTGCATGGCGGACCGACTAAACAACCAACTCTCTGACGGAGCGACTGACCGGGAGCGCCGCCGATTGACTGTCGGCGCTCTCCCTCTGCAACGGCGGTGGCGGCGGCCATGTGTGTCCGAGCAGGCGCTCATGAGTGGCCACGGCTAATGGCGTGACCTCCTTCTCCACCTCTCTCTCGCTGAAGCGAGAGAAGGTGAGGAAGCGAGTGATGGATGGCGACAGTAAGACGTAGAGGAGATGCATGGACAGCAAAAGAAATATTGTTTTTGTGGCGGGACAGAAAATGAGAATTGGAAAAAAGTAGGTGGAGGGAGGAGAATTTGTCCGGTAGTCACTGGTGCCACCAAGTAGAAGTCCTGACGATGATGAAGGTCAGACATATTAGAGGACAAAGCTGAGACACACAGAGGTCACTGGGAAATGGAGACGCTCAGAACTTCTCTGGGAGTAAAAATGAAGGGAAGGGAAGAGGTAAGATAAGTGAGACTGAGATCAGCCGTCTGGAATGTTCAGGTGTAATAGCTGATAAAAAAAATGTGATTAACTTGAATTGAATTTAAAGAATGTGGAGGAGAGGTGGTCTTCCAACGTTCCATCCGTCCGTCCCCCGCCGTCCCCGTGTGGCGTTTTAAGTCCCAGATCAGTAATTGTATCCCTGTTTTAATCATCACCTGTCCACCAGGTAAAATAAAAGTAAAAAAGGCAGAAATAAAATCATAGGTGGTTAAATACATAAAGAAGGGGACAAAAACAAACAAATGTAAACAGTAAATACGGAATATTGTTTTTTTCAACGCTTAGATCTCGATATTATAGACTTAATACTTCTTCAAAGACGTAATAGAACCAGGACTGAAGCCTTCAAACACAACCTTACTTACCTGTTGATGATATTACATCACAGATATTACTGCCCCCCCCCACAAAATCTAGAGCCAGAGCAGCCAGAAGAAGCCTGTGGCGGCGGCGGGTGTTTGTCATTCGGCTCCTGACAACCCCCCCGACGGCTAACCTGAATAACGGTCGGCGTGTCAGAATGTTGGGGACTTGGTGGATATGATGAGGATGAAAAACCTGCGGCGGCCGTTTATTAAGACCATAAAGCGAAACCATAACGCCAAAACTCCTTCAAGTCGAACGCCGCCAGACGAGGTGGTCCGGGCGTCTGATTGGGAAGCCTCCAGGGCGCCTCCTCTTTGGAGGCCCAGAACTCCCTGGAGTAGGAACGCCTTGGGATACCTCACGATGAGCTGGAGAGTGTTGCCGTGAAGAGGGACGTCTGGAATGCCCTTCTTATCCTGCTGCCACCAGAACCTGGATAAGCAGAAGAAAATGGATGGATGGTGGCTTTAGCCTCTGTAGCAATCAATGGTTTTCTAGTGAGCCTTTACTAAAATCTAACATCTACTGACCTGTCCCAAAATCAATCCAGTTCTTCCTCGCACTAAGGTCTACAGGGTTATAACATTTGAGATTGATCCATGAAATGACTTAAGCGTGAACATAAAGAGCTTAAATACTATATAATGTATATATATATATATATATATATATATATATATATATATATATATGCTGGACTAGGTTAGCTGTAGAGGAATTTCTGTTTTTGGACCAATATAGTTTTCTGAACTTCTCTCTCTCTCTCTCTCTCTCTCTCTCTCTCTCTCTCTCTCTCTCTCTCTCTCTCTCTCTCTCTTTTCATTGGTTCTGAATGCCTGCTTCCTTCCTCTCTGGGTTTCCTGGAGGCACAAAGGAATGATGATGACCATTGAACTCTCTCGTGGTGTCACAGCGAGAATGTCCGCCGGCGGGGCGATTTTGCCTCGGACCGTAAGCTGACCTATAAATTCACCCGTTAATGTTTGAAACACATTTTCCTCCTTCATAAATCAAAAAACTTGCTCAGAACGCCTGAAAGAAACTATCATGAAGTTCGCGTTAGTCGGCCGCGTTGCACTCTCTGCTCTGCTCTGCTTCACAGCCTCTCTCTCTTTCTCCCTGCATCGGCATCGGGAGAAATTACATCTGGTTATGAATCACGACCTGCAGGTTCATCCATTATGAACGTAATTACCGAGCATACTGCGCTGGTCAAAGCGCACGCATATTTCTGAATCACTGTATCCCCGTCTCAGCGGAGCGGACACTATTTATCTAATCTATCCCAAATCCCATCTGTAAATATCAGGGTTCACCGTCAGGTTGCCTGAACAAGCGCTTCATCCTAGCGCTTTAAACATGAGGCTGCAGAGAGAAATCTGGGCAGGAAAGGTAGAGATGCGTTTGGCTCCGCCCTAAAAAGTGGAGGGGACATTTTAAGATGGGGACATTTTTCTAAAACTCAAACTAGTTTCTCCTCTTTCCCGTTTCTACAAAGCAACGTTTTTTTCCTATTGGAATTGGAACAAACTTGACCCACAATGTCCACCCAGACAGAAAGAATACGTCCCTGAAAAGTCCCCGATCCCCCTGCGTTGTACAGGAAATCCCTCCAATTGAAATCAGTATTTTTCGTAAAAAAAACGAAAAGAAAATGTGAACCGTTCCAGTAAAAAAACTATATTAGAAAACAATATAGAACTTTTTGCGTAAATAAGGATTTTTGCGAGATAGACGCACCAAAATCTAGACAAATTTGGACCATCGGTTGCAAAATTATGACCCGGAAATGGGTCTCGTAGTTTCGGAAATATACAACCGACCACTCCCAAAATCATTCCAGTTCTTCCTCACACTACGGACTATGTGGCCATAAAGTATGAAAACGATCCATTGAAAAGTTTTTCAGTTATCACGCAAACACGAAGGATCTGTGACGGCAGAAAGTTAAACTTTAGCATTAAAAGTATGAAAAATGTATCATAATAGCATCTATAGAGTTTATCAGTTTAAAAATCTTTGAGTTGAATATTTACTGATTATTTACACTTTAATTCGGACATTTTCTCTAAAAGGTCATTAAATAAAATCCCTTTGATGTTGAGGTGAGGGAACCTGAACTGCCTTTAAGGTGTTTAATACTTCAAAACAAGGCAAAGATCGCGCTGGACACCAGACACAGATGATGACAAATGCGTTTTCTACATCACTGCTTGACATGAACCTTTTTTCCTGACAATAAAAATCCCTCAAACCAAGTCGTTTGTGTCAGACGGAGGGCAGCAGCTCCTTCCCCACGAGTCTCTGCTGGCCTCGCCGGCAGAGATGTTGTGTTCCAGTCCCTTAATGTTAGAATGACATTAACTGGTGGAGAGCTGCTTTCTTACCTCGTGTTGTTTACTTCCTAACTCCTGCTTGGGTTCGCTGTTTAGAAATCAGATCTGGAGATGAAGGAACCGGCAAATATTAATATGAAAAAAACAAAAAAACACAACTTTCACTTTTCAACACCAATTTCTCAATCGGCGATGACCTTAAACAAACTCTTCTGTGGACATTCAGAGTGTTTCTACAGATGTAGCTGCTAATCTCCGCTCTGAACACAACTGGATTTAAGGGACGTTTATCGGTAACCTTTTGTTGCAGCTTGGCATTTTTTTGGCGGGGGGTGAGATTGCAAACTTTCAAAGTAGGTTCCACATTGTAATCATGAGAAATCTCTTCTATTTCTGTATAAACTGTTTTTAAATTCTTGTGGACGGTAACTCACCACGGCCCATTTTCACCTACTTTTATTACATATTTAGTTTTAAAGCCGCGTGTGGAGAACAACAAACAACAAACGTTCGCTGACGACCGCGTCAACTCCGATGAGTTAAATAAACTTCAGACGGACTTTAAGTTTCCTGATTTGATTTCCAGGAGAGATTTTGCCGGGATTTTAAAGGACCTTGAATGTGGTCCTCTGGGCTTTTGTGGAGTTCTTTGAGGCAGCTGCTGCCTCTGCTGTCCAAGGAGGCTCAGTAAGTTGGCTTAGGTTGTCGCCAGCAGCCAGAAGGTACTTCTTTGACATAAAGTGGACCAGGCTGGCTGAAATGGGTCACTCACGGCAGGATCAGCAGCAGAAGATTCACGGAACCAGGCTGGGTCCCAAGAACCATGCCTCCATCTTTGTGCGGAAGCTAGAAGAACACAGCAGGTCAGTGGTGTCAAACTGGAGAAGCCCTTCCTGGAACACTTTGTGGAAGAGCTTTCATTGCACACCTCTGATAGCGCTTTTCCACCAAGCTGGTTCCAGGGCTAGTTCGGAGCCAGAGCCTGACTAAGCACCAGGTCTTTGCTTTTCGACATCCTAAGCACCAGCTCAAAACTGGTGCCAGACAACACCTGCACCAACTCTTTGATGGTCTAGAGCCAAGAACCAATGAAGTTAAACGGTGACTTATTGGAGTGGCTCTGACTTGGCTCCTTGCCAATTGAATAACAAACAGGTTCTTAGAAGGTACGCGTGTAGAACCAACTAAGCACTGGCACTAGCACCAGTACGAGGGACCATCTCAACATCCTTACCAGAGACCCCCTGACCTACCCACATAACCTCAGTGCCCTCCAGTACTTACCCTCCCACCCTTCAACAACCCCTCTGTGTTCTGTTCCCCACAGGATCCAGACGATACGGGTGACCCACAGAAACCTCCTCCAGCACCACGGCTGGGGTGTTGGTGATGCGGACAGCCTGGACACCTCCACCTCAGAGTTCCCACTCATGGAGGCCAATCAGGTGATCCAGGTTCTCCTGTTCCCTCACCTGGACTGGGTGAGCCTCAATCCCACGTGGATCTGAGGTGATATAAATCAGGATGTACTGGATTCCGGCTGCATGGATACCACGGTACACCAGAATCCGGCTTTTCTCGGCAAAATGACTGAAGCATTATGGGTGAATATTCGCTGTGAGCCTAGAGGTGTTTCCAGACATCCTGTGGTACCGGTGAAAGTTCAGTAGATGACCCGGGTTTAATCAACCGGTGGTGACTCGCAGCCCTGCAACACTGCTGCCATCGATGGGGTACCTCCTCAGGGGACCCCACAGCTTCCATCATCATAGTCGGAGGAATATTTCCTGTTGCCGGTTGCTCATGATCGCTCGCTCTACTTTCTTCTGGGCAGGTGGTGATAATTGAAGGTAATTTGGCGGGCCCTGACATGAGTCAGACGTTTCCTTATTTCTACACCGTGTTTACAAACACAAGATAATTCTCATTATATCGTCTTTGCCTTTTTTGCAAATTACTCTTCAGCATATCAAAGCAATTAAGTCACAGAATCCTGAACATTTATACTTGAAGCAGATGACCTCATCTTCCAGACAGAGAAGCTACAGGCGGAATCCGCCACACTGTAAAATATAGTAAGTTGGCTTCACTTCAGAAAAGTCGCGGATCCTTTGTGATAACTTGCATCCAATCGGTCCAAAGTGGGGTCCTATGAATGGACCCCAGGAGATCTATCTTGTGTATGTCATATTTAACTCTAATAGTTCATATTTAACTCACTAGGGGGAGCTTTTGTTTTAATGAGAAAGACATAACTTCTCATTTAATTTGAGGAGTTCAAAAAGGGGGATTGCTTATACCAAACAGGGTATTGGGGGGTTTTCAGGGGTATTGCCCCGCTGCCAGGGTCAACAGCAAAAGCCAAGTTTTTAACTCCAGCCATGCAGTTTACAAACTCCTTATTCACACATTTTAGCAGCTCAGTAACTTTCGCGGGTTACGCCACTGACTTTGGGCTGGGAGAGCAGCGATCCAATCCCAGTCAAAAAAGGGGCTTGGCAGAATTCCAGTGCGGACCCTTAGGCCAGGTCCTAAATGCTAACAGCCAACGCAGCTACATCAAGCGCCATCCTCTCCTGAGTTCGTTAGTCGAAGATTCATGATGAGCGGACCTTTTAAATTCAACATCGGCTTCTGGGAAGCTAAAAATAAGGGACCCATAAATACTGACGACATAAAACTATCTCTGGTCGCCCACTCAGTGTGAGATCTGAGAGCTCTGGTCACAACAGCTATTATCCGTCTGCTATTTCAACTTATTGGACCTAGGGCTTTCTTTTTATTGTTCTGTCTTATTGAAGGAGGGAACAATGAGATGCTATGGTGCTATTATACAAGCTGAACACACACACATTCACTGACATCTGGATTTAGTGACTAGCTGAGGAGGAACTCTGGCTGATGGATATAATTCTCCACCGCGACCTCTTCCCTCTTGCAGCTCTTCCTCAACTCGTCCTCTGTTTGCCCTCATCCACTCATACTCTGTGGCATTTTCTGCAATCTTTTATTTATTTTCAGCTCACTTGTTCTATTCAGTGGTAAAAAAAAAAAAGCAAGCCAATCCCAGGATGGATGACATTCACCCAGGAGAATTTGCATATATGCTGGGTTTGACCTCTTGCTTGTGCGACTCTGAGATATTTCTTCAACAGTTCAGCTGAGTTCAAGAGTCCTCGCATTTACAGCACATGGAGGGTTTTTTCATGTGTACACATATATAGTGTATGGATTTACATTTTTGTTAACTTTATTTGAAAGAGAGACCGATTCCCACTGCCGAAATGCAGAAAGCTGATATCTACATTTTGCTTCCAATCCTGCCGACAACGCCAAATATGTGGTGACAAAAATGATGCATTTTGAGGGACTTGTGACTTTGGGATTGTTTTTCTTTGCCACTCTTATACCGTCTACAGGCATTTTAATATGCAGTGGTGTCAACAGCCCATCAATATACATCAAATTAAATGTTCCTTCCATGGTTATTAAAAAACACAAAGTATGCAGTTATGTTATAGTGTTTCTTAACATGCTTTCCACCTGACATGTTGTTTTATTTACCAGTAGCAAACCCAAGCCTGACTCCCTAGTGTAAGAAATATACAACTTGCCTTTCCCAAAATCACTCCAGTTCTTCCTCACACTAAAGTCTATGTGCGTATGAAGTTTGAAAATGATTAAAGAAACAGTTTCTGAGGTATTTCTGGAAACAGTTTTTTTCAAAATAAAGCTCTGACTAGTGAGTAAAATAAGAACTTGTAGCGTAAATTATGATTTATATTAATAGAATTTGCACTAAAATCCATGATTGAGAAATTATGGCCCAAAAACGTTTGAAGATAAAGTTCCCCCTAGTGTCTCAAATATATAACTGACCTTTCCCAAAATCACCCCAGTTCTTCCTCGCACTAAGATGTAAACGGGTATGAAAATAAATGATGAAAAAAAATTATCCCTGAAATCGTTTTTGAGTCACAACAAGAAGGATTGAGACATTTGTGAATTCAGTAACATGGGAATAGTTTGGATATCTGCAGAATAATATTTTTGATGTGACGGATCGAATAAATAAATATGATTGACAGTTAACGACATGTTTGTTTATATTTATACTCAACAGATCAGAAAGTAATGTTGAATAAAAACATTTGCATTTCCTGCGTCTGGAAATAGAGCATCTTCTCTCAGCTGGGGTCCAGAAGCTCCCAGGGGCGCTTTACCGCTTTACCGGGGTTTCCATCACAATATATTCCGACGTCCCTGCGTGATGCATGATGGGAGAGTTTTGTGAGGCAGACAGACTAACATGCATCTGTTTTTTGGAAAGAAAGTCTGCAGGTTCAGAAAACTCTGGATCTGATTAAGTAGTGGCTAGCTTAGCAGCGAGGGTAATGGAGGCCGGCAACGACACAAAGGAAACACAGTTACAGCTTCCTGTCGGATGATCTCATCTGAGCCGGGGTTCCATCACAACATCTCTCTCTCTGTGGCATGATGTCATCATACTGAGCAATGGTTCCGAGCAAACTTCAAACACGCCTTATAGCAAATCCTCCCTCACTGGTCGACAAAGGTGTGGAGTGTTTTATTCACTTTTAAATGTCAAAAGGACAAAATCGTATGATGATGAAGTGTGCAAAAGTGTCACAGAAAGATGGCACTGGAGGAAGAGGCAGCAAAGATGTCAGATCACGCTTTTACTTCTTACAAAAACCACCGACTGTCTGTGAGTGTGTGTGTGTGTGTGTGTGTGTGTGTGTGTGTGTGTGTGTGTGTGTGTGTGTGTGTGTGTGCGTACAGGAGGGCAGTGTTCACTTTTAAACACATACTAGATGTCAATGAAGATTTTACACTCTGAACAGATGTCGTGACTAAAGACTGTGTTAAAATATTATATCACATTAGATTAGATTATATATTCTATGATACAATACATGTATGTAATATAATATCCAGCATATATTCAATTTGATTATACATAAATTAGCTTTCTGTCCAGTTCAGGGTCAAATATCAACAAATTTATATTCTTATTCAGATGAAAAGAGGAAGATAAACCAAGAAAGAATAAATCATTCACCTTCTTTCACAGACTTTTGCACTTTTTCTCTCATGGTCCCAGAAAGGCGGCGAGAAAGTCGACAAAGAAATTGTTGAAGGATTTTTCTCCCTGAACATCATTGAATACATTTTTTTTTATTTTTCAATGGATTCACAGAGAATTTCAACATTTGTTACTAACTCAGGGAAGAAAGTGGATTATTCTTTCACACCTTCTTCACTCCTCGCTGAAAAACGAGTATTTTGTTGTTATACTGGTTACACTTATACTGTATAATCGGCCACCAGTGCAAAACCACCAGAACCCAATGTTTACTCCTGCAATATCTTTAATTGGGAGGATTGTCGTGGCAGTAGGCCGTCCACCCTGAGTCTTGGTTCTGCTTGAGGTTTCTGCCCATTAAAGGGCAGTTTTTTCTCGCCATTGTCACCAAGTGCTGCTCAAGGAGGAATTTGTTGGGTCCTGTAGATAATTATATAAAGAGTCTGGTTTAGACCTGCTCTTTCTGGAAAACACCGTGAGATAACTGTTGTTGTGAATTGGCGCTATATAAATAAAGATTGATTGATTGATTGATTGATTGATATGCTACTGACTCAGCGTTTTGTTATAAAAGCTGTGATAATGAGACTGTTTGGTTGATTTACGATTTAGAATCTGCTTCAATTTGGAATTATGTTTAGACCATTGTCTCAAAACTGAACAGTTTGGACTGTACAGTGATAAGCCATAACATTAAAACCACCTATCTCAGATTGTGCATTCTGTGCGATTGTGCTTCTATGTTTTGTGTTCTGACACTTTTCTTTCTCCGACATATCCCCCAAAAGTCCCCCAATCCCCTGGTTGAATAAGCGATCCCGCCTGATTGAAGTCCTCCACCTAAATGTAGAAGTTATGTTGACAAACTGTGTTTTTCAAAAGAAAAAAACTCCCCCTGGTGAATAAAAGAGGAACTATTAGAGTAAAATATGATGTAAACATGGGAGATCTCCTCCAGTAGATTGATTTGTTGACTGATTTGAGAAATGATGGCCCTAAAAACTCCCCCTGGTGGTGGACATGTGGAACTGATCTTTTCCAAAAATCAATCCAGTTCTTCCTGCTCAGGTAGTTTAAATTATTTTTTACAAATATGATACATAAGACTCTTAGACTTAGACGTACTTTATTAATCCCAGCAAGAGAAACTCACTTGTAGCAGCAGCCGTTTGGAATAAACATACACAACAGCAAGATATCAAATATAAAAAACAAGAATACTAGGAATAACTGTAAGAGTACATGCTTGTAATAAGGTAGATTAGTGCAAAAAATGTTGTAAATATTCAGAAAATTGATGGATTTGAGGAGATTTATTGATTATACGTTGTGTTTTTTCTCTAATAGTTCACATTCTACTCACTAGGGGGAGCTTTTTGCGGAAAATACTTTTCTTCTCGGACATTACTTCCTAACCATTGGCGCAATTTAGTCCAAATTTGGTTTATATGAATTGACGGGAGGAGATCTATCTTGTATATATCATATTTTACACTATAAAATTCATTTTTAAATTACTAGGGGGAACTTTTATACAAAAATACCCTTTTTTTTGCCGACATAAGTTTTTGGTCCATTCGATTGAAGACAAAGAGCTTTATCTTGTATATATCGTACTTTAGTCTAATAGTTCTTTTCTTTTCTTTTTTTACAAAATATACTGTGGACTTAACTTCAAGTTTAATTTGAGGAGGCCAATCAGGGGATTGCTTGTACAACGCAGGGGATAGGGGACTTATCGAGGATATACCTGGCTGTCTTATCGGGGACCACGGCGTAGGCTTAGTTGTCTTGTTTTTGTCAGCTGATATTTTGCAGTGTAAACTTCAGGCTGATGGAAAGTCGAGACTGTCATCCAGGAAAGGAGGCGGCGAGAAAGGAGGCGGCGAAAATAACTGATTATGGGACGTTTTCGTGTTGAAGGTTCGACTCTAGACTCTAGAAGGTTCTTGGTTCAAGTCCGCCTGTGGATCCAGGACCTTTCTGTGTTTTCTGCAGGTTCTGTCACTCGCACCTCTTCCCACCGTCACATGAAACCTGCAACGTGAGAGAAGTAGTGACTCTAAAACTGCTTTTAGATGTGAATGTGAGCATGAATCCATGGTCTGTCTCTTTGTGTCTACAGCCGGCATCTGGTCCAGGGTGTACCCCCCCTCTCTCAAAGTCATTTGGGATGGGATCTAGTCCCCTCACGACGCCGCGCAGGCCATAAGCCATTACAGGAAGTAGATGGATGGACTCATTCCTGGCCTTCACCGGGTCTGGCGGAGATTACCCTCAAGCCATCCAGGCAACATGACACGGGATAGGAGTCATCAGTCACCACGAACAACATCTTCCTCTCTACTTCTTCACGTGGAACGTACTGTTGGGGGAAAAAAGGTCCTTCTAATCTCTGACCTTCGTGGTCTTTTCTAGCGGGACGTCTTTATTGGGGGTTCGTGGTTTGTTGACGCCTGACTGCAAGAAGAAGAAGGTTCTAGGTTGGAACGCTGCTGTAGTGTGTGTGTGTGTGTGTATGTGTGTGTGTGTGTGTGTGTGTGTGTGTGGGTTCAGTCAAGTATATAAAGTGTAGGGGAATTGTCCGTCTTTGTGTCTCCACTGAAGGACTCCACCTGGAGTCCGATATCTGCTGAGACGGCATTTTCTTCGAGTAACCGAGTACATGTACTGTACTTAAGTACGAATTTGAGGTACTTGTACTTTATTCGATTATTTATACTGTATTACATTTGCCTGACGGCTGTAGTCACTAGTTACTTTTCAGAGTAGAATTTTTCGTGCCCTTCCTCTCTCGTGAAAACGACACTCTCTACGACTTTAAGGATTTTTAATGTTTGTGACGAACTGAAACATCAAGTGTTTCTTTCCCAAAGTGTATCTGGAAAAACAATGTCACTGAAAAGGTTGATTTTAAAGTGAGACAACGGCGCTGATTGTCTTAGTTTTAAATTCTCAACAGGAGATAAAGTAATTAGATTACCTTGCCAGCAGTGCAGGTTGAAGCGGCAGCAGGCTAAGAACGGCGTTCCAGATGTCCCTCGCCTTGATGCTCCGAAAAAGTCTATTATTGACCAAATAGTTTTCTAAAAACATGCTTTACCAAAAGATGGCTAATCTTATAAACTATTTTCTGTGAAATACAAATTTTCATCAGGAAATAATTTGATATGTCAATTTTTTTTTTTTACTGTTTAAAAACATGCGTGACCAACTTTACTTCTCTAAGATCGATGTGGATGAAAGCTGAAAATGATGGAAAGACAAGTCTTTTTTTATAAAACAACCATATATGTAGACATATATACATACATATATATGTATTTATACACATACATACATCGATATATGTATTTATACACATATGTACATCGATATATGTATTTATAGACATATGTACATCGATGTATGTATTTATACACATATATAGATACATATTTACATACATATATACACATACATACATATATATATATACATACATACATATACCTAAACGTACATAGATAACTATACTTAATACTTAATATATAGTCATATATATGACCAATAAGTGTATATACACATACATATAACCCACATATATATATATATATATATATATATATATATATATATACTCTCTCTCCGCCTGTGCGGCTGAGTTCTGCAGTGATTCCACTCCGTGTGGGTTCAAGCGTGGAAAGAGAATCTCACCTCTGTTGGATCGATATCTTAAAATCAACTGTTGCCTCGGTTTCTGTCTGTTCGGACGTTTTTGAACCGGCAGACATTTTTTTCACCTTGAACTCCACTGCTCATTATTTCCACATCGTCAGGCACTCATTAGCCCACATGCTAATTGCAGGCTCCACGCGAGCATTTTTAATCAGAGGATAATCATTCCTCTTGAATCATCCTGTGTTTGTTGGCAGAGACAACTCACTCCGGCGACGGTTGTTTGTCTGGATAAGTTCAGGCCAGCTGATCTTGTCTGCCGTTCTCGGAGCTCAATAGGATTTGTTGTAATCCCATAGAGCAGAGAACAGCAGATGGACGGAGCCTCCAGTGAGATCACGGCGGTATAGACGGTTAATTGGCCTGGCCCTTTGCCTGCACAACCCCTTTTACTCGTAGTAAAACGTAAATCCTCGGATGATGCGATCAAATTTTTTTAATATTTTTTTTAGCATTTTAAATAAGAGTAGAAAAAGTTATGATAGTCTGGATCTTCTTGGATTTAGAAATCCTCCTCTTCCTCCTTCGGCAGATAGGCTGCGGCCGTGGTGGCCGGATTGGGCGTTATCTCACAGGAACAATGCCGTAATCTCACGGAGCAGATGGACGCTGAGGTGGGTCCGCCGCCACAGCAGGCCGCGCTTATCTCATCCCATCATATCTGAGCTCTGCCATCAAATCAAAGAAATAATGAAAGTAATTGTAAAAGGACACGTAATATCCTTTTACAGCTATCACCCTCACTATCAAATACATTATTGGCAGCATATCAAACATTTGCGGTTGACCCGCGATATTATATGAGCTGCACAGTAAACTACTCTTTGAGTGCTGCAAAGGACTGTGGGTATTCTTTTTGAAGTTGAACCGGAGGGAATCTTGCGTGGTATTAAAAAATATAATACGTTTGCATGACTTGCAAAATCAAATAAATGATATTTTATATATTAAATACTCTGTGCTGGATGCAAATTTAAACGTTTGTCGTCGGCAGAAGACAAAGAGCTTATTTTTACTCTTTACTCTCTAAAATGCTGATTTGAGCTTTGAATAAAAACTTTGCTTAAAGGATTAGCCCTTTGAATAATTCTTAGTTCTGTTTCATTACAAGCTTCGGTAAAGCAAAAAAAGATTTAATACTTGTCAGGATGCCGCTTTCTAGCTATAAAGGCTTTATAAATGCTTTATTACTAGTTTATTACATAGGGTTATTACATACACGTTGTAAATGATAAATAAGTAGTACCTAACTCATTATAAGGAGAAGTTCACAGTGACCTGATTGTTTGCCTGATAATTATTGATTGCCGAAATGTATTATAAGTTGCATAAAGTAGTTTATTAATGATTTATAATGTGTTTACAGCCTAATTAATTACTTAAAGATAAACCATCCATAAATCCCCTATGAGGCTTATCTTATTGCATTTTTTTACTGTCGTGAATTTTGTTCTTCATTAAGTTTTAACAATTTAATCCGACTTCTGGTTTATGCCGGATCTGTAGAAGGGGAGGAGTCTAAATGATGGATGAGGAATTGAGAGCATTTGTTTGTGACGACACCTGAATTATAAGGTAGTCCGCTTAATTCATAAAATGTTGTATTTGGTAACGATTAAATTTATAGGATGAGATCGTCGACTCTTTAGAAAACTGTTTTCTGAACTATAATAAAGTCAGAATTAAGAATCATTCACTCCTAAAGTTGAATTTACATAAACACATAATAAACGCATAATGTTATTTTATCCTAAAATAAAAAATAATATTGTCAATCATGATCTGCATTAGATAGATATATAAAATAATCTTATTTTAATAAAGATATATCTAACTTTTCGTTTCTATTCTTACTGTCTCTCTCTCTCTTTTTCTCTCTCTCTCTTTCTCTCTCTCTCTCTCTCTCTCTTTCTTTCTCGCTCTCTCTCTCTCTCTCTCTTTCTTTCTCGCTCTCTCTCTCTTTCTTTCTCGCTCTCTCTCTCTTTCTTTCTCTCTTTTTCTCTCTCTCTCTCTTTCTTTCTCTCTCTCTCTCTCTCTTTCTCGCTCTCTCTCTCTCTCTCTCTCTTTCAATCACACTTCTATGTTCCATCAGTGGCGTTGCACCTGATGTACATAGAAACATAATTTATAGTCATTTATGATAATTTGATGTCAAGCGCTAGCAGGCAATTTAGCCCCGCCTCCACTTTAATAAATACATTGAATACTTTTTCTCAGTAATAAGACAAGAATGAAAGAGTCCGTGATGCACGAGGAGGAAAAAACAAACGCAGGTTTCCTTGGGTTGATATTTTACTGGTGAGGTATTCTTTACAGCATGGACAGCTGCATGCTGGGAGGAGAGGTCGTAATGATTTGGGCATCAGTCCCGACCCGTCAACCGGAGAGTTCTAGTGGATAAGTTTGGAAACACTCCGTCCTACAGATAGATTTTGTCTGAGATGCTCACATGTCAATTATTGGAAAGAAAAGCGCGGCAGTCCTAGAGATCAAAGAAAGCGATTCATGTAGCTCGCAGTACAACAAATGGAGATCAAAGACGTTGAAAGACCCCGAGGAAGAGAAGGATACCAGTGGGGTGAAGGAACAAAAAGAAGAAGAACATGAAAGAAGGGTTAGTGAGGGGACCACAGAGGAGAATAAAATGAAATAAGGAACAGGGGGACCAGGAAGAAGAAGAAGAAAGTGAAACCAGGGAGGTGGAGGACCCCGAATACAATGACGAAGAATAAGAAGAATGTGAAGAAAATGTGGGGATGGGACACCAGCTGGAGGTCTGGAGGGGAGGGGAAGTGTCCTCCACTGCAGGTCCAACAACCGGAGACATTCTGGGATGACCTCTTCTGCAGGTCAAGGTTAAATCCATTTTTAAATGGTTTTATCATCCAAACCTGTATCAAACATTTCACTGTGTATTCAGTCCAAACAGTACTCACAGAAAATATCACAGTACAGCATATTTATCAAATACTTACTGTGAATTATAATATAATCCAGTATAAAATCATTACTGATAATAGACTGTAGAAAATCACAGTAAATGATCACTTACTGTAGATTATTGCCATAACTGATACGATTCTGTATAAAATAACACAGAAACAGTCACAGTGTTGAGAATGACAACATAATATCACACAACACACTAATTAAAAACGCCCTGCAGTATTAAACTCCCTGATTGTCTGATAGTTGAATATTCTGCGTCTTTCTTACAGTGTGAAGGTGGGTCGTACTGTCTGTAGGACTGCTGGGTGAGATCACCTGCAGTCTCTCAGCTGCACGTTCACCTGTAGCATTAGAGGACATTTCTGCCACTGCTGGTAACGAGGAAGGGTTTTAATCCTCCACGATCACTCAGCAGTGGAATAATTAGGAGTCTGCTAAGCCGTTGATTAATGAGCTGCTGTGCAGCTTTCAAGGGAAGGAAACCATGGAAAAAGCTGGCGTCCACCAGATGAATCCCTCTGATGAGGAGAGGGCTTCTCTTAGAGGTGAACACGCGCCCGTTTAACGAGAGGGGGAGTCACGTGACATCTGCTCTCTGTGGGGGTCTGGCTTTCTTGTTCTCTGATAGGAGTGTCGGTGTGTACCGAAGAGTTAAAATGTGATGACATTGCTCCTCTGCTGGCCTCTCCGCCATGTGGCGCACAGGAGAGGAGGACTGGATCAGAACCTTCTCAGTAATCTGTTTTTTCCCCTCCTCGGAGGTAATTAGATTAGAGCGCCGATCACTGCTGCCTGCTGCTCCTGCGGTAAATGTGCGTCTACCTTCCGACCAGACCTCCCTTTCTGACTCCGCATCGCCTCTCTCTCTCTCTCTCTCTCTCTCTCTCTCCAGCCGGTGTCTCTCTCCCCCTCCCTCCCTCCCTGTGTCTCTCTCAGGCAGGGGGACACTGGAGGAGACCTACAGTTACGCAGCTTCTCTCCTCCAGAGCGCAGACTTCCACTCAGAGAGGACGACAGGAGAGAGGGATTATTCGATCACCGCATCACCAGCAACTGTCTCGAGTTGCGTGTTTGTGACTTGGAAAACAAACCACATGTTTTTTTGTATTCCCCCCCCCCCCCTCGTCTTGACAGCGCGGACGGCTGCATCTCCTCTCCTCACCTCCACCCGTAAAGTGGGGTCGGTCCCCAGCCAGGCGCAGGAGTTGTGTGGAAGGATTATTTGGTGGATTTGTGTCTCGAGGCTGTGTTTTCACCTCCGCAACAGTTTGTGGGGAAAGTAGATTCTCGCGTTCAACAAATGGCTTCAACGGAGACACAACGGTGAGTAATGGAATCTGCCTTAGTTCATGAAACATCCGGTTGATCGAGACTCGGTGGTATTATTTCTAGACTTCCTCTGCTGGATCCATGTTGTTCGTGGTGGCAGCAGTGAACGGTGCTTCTGTGGAATAAGACGTTATAGCAGCCACCTATGACGACAGCACGAGCTGCAGCAGTCGGAACAGTTGAGGGGAAAGTTCTCTGTCCATGGTGCTGAAACCGGCTGATGACGAATGTCTTATACTAACTAGGTGTGAATTAACCCCGGAGAAGTCAGGATTTATGCCGATCCCAGATCTTCTGAAGGTGTTAGTTATCACTGACTGACAGTGATCACAGTGATAAAGGTTGATAAAAGCAGGGATTTAAACCACCTTCATCATCATGTCGTTATGTCGTTGCATATCTTACACTCCAATTGACTTAGTCCAGATATGTATGTCTATGAAAAACACGACTGCATTGGTTAAATCCAGCATTATCTCTTATTTGTTTACGGCTAACTAAAATGAGGAACGTATACGTTTAACTGAATTCTCTTTATTTGTCTTTACTCAGCTGTGTTGGTTTTAACCCACATGATCCATTCTGGGACAAAGTTGAAGTTTTTATTGTGTGATCCACTCAAAACTGTCCGGTTGCCTCCAGTCGATCACATTATGATGGTTGAATAAGTTTTAATTTGGACTTACGCCTGCAGAAGTGGACTTAAAGTTTGAACAGCTAGAACATTTATAGTATAATAACCCAGTTGGTCTTTGGTTCACTTTTTGCCGTCCACAGTTCTTCTTGCGTTTTCTGATGTCGGCTTTTACCTCCATTATTTATCTGTTATTATTTATTTAAGTGGACGTCTGTAATGGAGCTACTCCCCCCCCCCCCCCTCCCCCTCCCCTCCCCTCCCCGTCTCGTCAAGCAGGAGTGCATGGTTTCAACAAGTCGCTGCTTCAGTCTGCTTTAGGCTCGTAGTCCCGTCAGAGGTAGGTTACCCATGAGCAGCCTGCTTTTCTCGGATTATAAAGCGAGAGAGAGTCATCCGATTATCTCCAATGACTTCAAGCTGTCACCTCCTCAACGCAGAACAGACAGCCAGGAGAAAGTCAAAGGTGACGAGAGGTGGTGGAGGTGGTGGAGGAGGTGGTGGTGGAGGTGAACTTTTCTTGATGTGCAATAATAATTCCTTTTCCTCAGCATTTTTCTAGCTTTAGTGAAAGTGTCTTTCCAGATTACACCTTTAATTTTCTCACGAAGAAGAAAAAACATACACATAAAAAAATGACTAGTGACAAAAAAAAAAAAATCAAGTTTATGAAATTATTTCGTGACGTTATTACATGGAAAAAGGTCCATTTTAATGGCATTAGCTTAAACTTTTGCTAAAGCATATCTTATGAAAATTATTGAACTTTTTCTGTCGTATCAAGTATCATAATTCTGTTCAGTAAGTCCTCACATCCTTTAATATGCCCAAAAAAAACCCACCCCTGCTTATTCTGCAGAAAAGTTCTTTCTCTATCGCCTCCTCCTCTGTGGCCCCTTCTGCCTTTGGTGTCCCTCAGGGCTCCATCCTTTGGCACCTTTGTTTTTTATCTCAACACGCTGCAACTGTTAGTCACGCCGGATGACAGAAGCACCAGGTCTCACATTTAAATATCTGCTAATTAGATGAACTTCAAGGCCTCGGGTTTTTTTCGTCGGCGGCTGCCCGCGAAGTAACGTTCACACGCGTTCAATTATAATATAAGAAAAGTATTTATTTATCCAGCTGCTGCTGAAGACGTGGCATGTTCTAACCTTCATCCGAAGAGGGACGCCGTCTCATTTCGGTCCTGTTGAAAGAAATCTACATCATATTAATATTCAAGGGCTGATTGACTTTTTTTGGCTGACTTTGATGTTTGCGCTGCGTAATGTTAGTGACTCATCCTACTTGACACTTGCACTGATTTGCAAATGTTTGGATGGAATGTGATTTAAATCAACGCAGCAGCACAAAATGTCTCACAGCCTGGAACCTTTTTTGGAAAAGTTTGTTTCTTCAGTAGCACATTATTTTATTCAGTGCAAGTTTCTCCTCGAAGGACATCTTCTGGTTTTTTAGAAATTCATTTAATATCTTAGACGCTCTAAATTTAACATAAAATTACATTAAAAAAATCACTTTCATTGCAGGAAAGTAGTCAATTTTAATTAGATTAGTTCAAAGTTTTGGTAAAGCATGTTTTCAGAAAACTATTTGAGCCTTTTAGACCTTTTTTTTGGTTGTATCAAGTTACATAATTCTATTTATTAAGCTCTAACACACTTTAATAGGCCAAAAAAAATTAATCCTACTTATGGAATAGGACTTTCTTAATTGGTTCATGTCTCCTGGTGTCCCCCAGGGCTCTTTTCTCGACCCACTTCTCTTTAGAACATGCTATCGCCACTGGGCCAGATTAGAAACAGGTTCATTACATAAACAGTTATGGGTAGTTTTTATTTCAGCGTTCACAACCAGCTACTTTTAGGATTTTACCTGGAATTCAGAAATTACTGCATCAAAATAAAGACGCTAGATCTTTTTTTTACTGGACTTAACTGAGAGTTTGGTCTTATTTTTTACTCAAAGAAGTTCACTGAAGGTGGCGCTACTGTTTCGAAAACATGACGAAAAACACTGAAAAACAACAAGAGTAAAAGAACAGGAAGTAGCGAAGGATTGAACATGGTGACGGGAGAGAATCAAACTCACCAGAGATCTAGAACCTGATGAAGAAAGATGAAGCGTTGCGAGTAAAGATCGTCAGACTTACGTTGATCCTGTTGAATGTTGGAGACTGATCAAAGACTGGACCCCGGATGTGAAAGACCAAACAGGAAACGGTTCTCTCAAGTAGTAATACCAGTGTTTGCAGGATTAGACCAAGATAAAAGTTTAGAAATCTGTACAACCGTGTGAAAAAAGGAATATCAGAGTTAAAATGTCTAGATGTCTATTTTAAATCATGTTCAAATAAACATCTGCTTAAGCCGGATTGAAACTTACAAATGAGCCTCAGGACCGCTTGGTCGTCTGACGGCGTCAGTCCTTTGTTGTTTGTTGTCAGTTTAGGCGGGGTCACGACGGCCGATAAACAGCCTCCCTACAGGGGAGGACGGGCCAAAGGTTTTCCGACGTGTCAGAAATTTTTGACAGGGTCTCGCCTCGATCGGCTGACGTCAGCGCCTTTTTTCTCATCGCACCTGTTAGAAGTGGGCGGATCGTCTGAGTTGCCATGACGACACGATGTGTTGTAAAAAGAAAAATAATAAGTAATTAGTAGTCATAAAGTAAAAAGTGCAGTTTGTGGCTAATAAGAAAGGACGGATCAGAAAAGGGTCCCAGCTGTCAGAGCGGTGCTAGCTATAAAGTTAACACTCTTTTAAAGTCAAACGTAGCTCGCTTACCCACAATTCTCTCTTCCACCAATACTGTGCACGGCGCTCTTGACACCTACGAGTCCAGGTACGCCGGCAAATTTGAAAGAAATCCAAAATGTTCCGGCACACAGGATGTCAAAAAATAATCAGGACAGCTCGTTTCTATTTTTGTTAGCATGTTGCTAGTAAACAAACTTTTTTTCTGCCTCGGAGCTTTCAAACAAAACTTTATAGACAATCGTAAATATCGACAACAGGCTGCAAGAGCCGGACGGGTCGTACGGCGTGAGCACAGTAATCGTGAGCTTCCGCAAACGTTCCATTCGTAGAGTGTGAGTTAAAATTAAGCGGCCAAGACTCTAAAGTTGTTCAGTGTGAGCCCAGCTAAAGTGATATTCTTGAGCAGATTCACCTCTTACTGATCATTTACATGCTAAATTGACAATAGTTTTATTTAAAACAGAACGTAAAACATAAAGCATAATGGAAATAATTGAAAAAGTAAATACATGATGCATTTTCTACATTTTAGGGCATGTAATGTGAAAAATTGGAATTTTGCGATTTAAATTGTAATAAATTGTAATAAATAATATATATATATATTAATTTGTTGTTTAACAATTGTTTTTTTAAACTTTTTAACATAGTAAAAGCATCAGAACTTATCGCTGCAGCTCCAAAGTTGACTTTTTACGCTGCAGTTTTTTCCACAGCACACATGTGATCATTTCATCCACACAAAACAATCTGAGTTTTATCTCCTTTGTTACTGAGATATCTCCCAACAGATTAGCTGGAATGGAAAAGCATAAGACCCAAAGGGACAATAAGATTAGGTTTAATCTCTTTGGCCCTCGGAAGCGATGGCTGCCACCCTCTCGTTCAGGTGGTCAGGAAAAAAAGGAACAATAAGGAATGCAGCCTTCTAAAAGCGCGGCTGCAATCCGATGCTTTTACCGTTGAAATAATGTGATTTAATAGCAGTTGTGTCTGCGCTGAAGTAGAAATACACCACTGATACAGCATTAAACTGTTCAGACTGCATTTCCTGATTAAAACGGTTTTTGGGCCGCATTCACTTTGTTTCCCTACTGGGTCAGACGTGTTCAAAGGCAGAGTCTAGAACTAAAGCCCGGTCTCCACAGAGTCTGGCATGAATGTCAGAACAATATTCATATTTGATTGTCCTGGAGGGGCTCTACCCACAACTCTGGAAAAACTGTGACAATTCCCAAAGTCTGTTTAAAGTTAGGAGACCTTAAAATACCCAACCTTCATGAATTCATGCCTGTAGAAATTTTACTGTAAAATGATGATGGGAGCTACAGTTGACAGTATGATACTGTTTTTTTTCTCTCCCATATATATTCTTTAATCTATGAAAACAGTGCATTACTTTAAAAAATTGTTCAGTACTGTATGTAATATAGGATTTAAGGTAAAATTCTGTTATAAAAATTCTGTTAAATTACAGTAAAATACTGGCTGTTACCAGTGTGATACTGTTTTTTTCTCCCATATACCTACTGTAATCTATAACAACAGTACATTACTTTAAAAATTATTATGGTACTGTATATAATATAGGTTTTATGGTAAAACACTGTTAAAAAACTGATGTTAAATTACAGTAAAATACTGGCTGTTACCAGCATTATACTGTTTTTTTCTCCCATATACCTACTGTAATCTATAACAACAGTATATAACTTAAAAATTATTATGGTACTGTATATAATATAGATTTTATGGTGTTAAAAAAACATTGTAAATTACAGTAAAATGCTGGCTTTTGCCATTAATAGCTAGACGGCAGGCTCTGGGTTGGTTTCCTCCCGGAGAGAGGTGGACCAGAGTGGACAAAGAGAACATGTTCTCCACAGTAGATGAATTGATTCTTCCTGTAAGCTTATTCATGCTTGCACTGTCCAACTCCCACTCATTTACCGTAGGCAGTATTCTCGCTGTGTACTAACAGATTTACTTTTGTGCTGTCCTGAATAAACCCTGACAGAATTACTGTAATTTGGTTTGTTTTGCTCAGCTATACCCATCATTGTGAACGCATCCCTCAGACCCTTGCAGACGGCGTTCTTCTACCTGTGCTGGCAGGTATATATTTGGCTCAATGGTCACAACAAGCTGTCACAGGCGTGTCTTATTGAGTTAGTCGGGCCTCGGTGAACAGCTCCAGAGGCTTCGTGACTAAAAACACATTCTGTGGGTTTATGAATTGAGCCTAATTGTTCCTGTCAGTTGAAAAGAGCACATAGTTAAAAATCAAACTGTGATTTTTCTGGTCATATTAGCCCCGTTTCACACAAAAGAGATTCTAATTTGACCAATTTCCTTGTTTGTTTGATACTCAAACTAGTAGAAATGAATACATCAATTCAAGAATAAGTGTTCTTTATGTTTTCAAATGAATAACGGTCCCGTTAAATAATGACTAGTGACTCAAACTGAGCTCAGAGAAAACCGTTGAGCAGGATATTAAAGGGCTGAAGACATTTCACCTCTCATTAGCGATTCTACCTCAGGTCCAACTGTTCTCTGTCCCAAACTTCTTGGATGAAACGTGAAACATTGGCCACTTTTCTTTTAAAGAAAATGAGAATCTAAACATGCTGAAGCTGTTTTTGGACAAACTCAACTATTAGGGGAACATTTTTAGCGGCCTGAATGACGTTAGCTGAGCATTTTCTTCATTACTCAACTTCAACATGCAGCCAGGTGCTGACTCCGCCCACATTACCTCGCCATCATAATATCTACGTGCAGAGTTAATGCAGTTCCTGAAGTCCTCCTGGCACTTTGATCATCTTACAAATATCCTGCAATGCCAGAGATAAAAATCTATTTGAAGACTTTTCTTCTTTCTTTTTTTTTGTAAAGGAAATTAGATTTTTGATACTATAAAGAAAGTAAAGTACCAAACAATGGGTGTTTTTGGAACAGGTAGCAAATTCCATTTATCTGGCTGGTATTGTTTTGGGTTTAAAACGGTAAATAGCCTCGTGGCTGTCCACCACAGTGGATACATTTATCAGCGAAGAAGTCGCTTCCCAGAATCGAGAGGGAACATTGGGTTTATATCCATCAGAGGGATAAACTATGATCAAATAAAAATGTTCAACCCCTAAATGCTGAAGCAACCGAATTTAAAGTTAACGATATGTTAATATCGTTGCTCCCAAGTGGCCAAAAAACTAAACTAAACAAAAAATGATAGAATATATTTATTGTCGGCTTAGATATAAATATATAGCGTCTAAAGTTAAGAGTTTTGTAAGTGTATAACTCTGCCAACAAGTCACTTCTATAACTTTATTCATATTTTCTTTACAACAGTTACATGAGATTAAGTGCAATACTTTAATGGCGCCAAGGGCAAGACTTTGGTTTATTCACTTTATTCTTAAGTGTTCCGTCATTTTGCTGGAGTTGGTTGTTAGCGCTGCCAGATGCTGTTTTTCACGCTTCTGCGAGAGGAATTCAGTTTAAAGTCAACAATACAACTGAGTTAATTGTTTCTAACAAGATTATCTGCCTGCTGGCCAAAGCGCCGCCTGAAATCTGCATATCTGGCAACCCAGGCTGCAACAAAGAGGCCCATTATCAAGAACTGGCAAACTTTTCTTCACTTTCTGACCAAAATTCGATCCAATTTGAAACTTTTGAAGAACATTCTTTGTGGTGAGTAATCTCTTTGTGGAACTCTATCTGGCAAAAGAAGAGCAAAAGGAAAAAAAACGAATCGACGGGATTTAGAAAAAGGAACTAGGTTTGTGTTTCCGTCCCCGACAGCAAGGCTTTAGCCCCAAACGGCCCCCCAACCCCCTGCTTTGTACAAGCAATCGCCTTTTTTGAACTCCTGAAAATCTAATTTGCGGTTAATTTCATTCAAAGAAATGTGATTTCTTTGTTAGAAAAAAAAATAGAAGCTCCAAACTAAATAAATCATTCTGCAATTTCTAAATCGGACAAAAAGTTAAGAGATGATCTTTGAAAAACAGTGTGTTTTGTAAAAACAGCTCCCAAAAGAGTAAAATATGAGCAGTTACAGTAAATTAGGTATACAGTATATGAGATATATCGCCTTGAATCCATTCATATGAATCACATTTGGTCTAAATCGGACCAACAAATAAAAAGTTTTGTTTGAAAAACAATGTTTTTCATTAAAAAAAAAAAAAAACCAAAAAAACCTTAGTGAGTTAATATATCATCTATTAGAGTAAAAGGAGATATATCTCTTAGGGTCCATACATATTCAACACATTTGGACTAAATCGGACCAACAAATATGAAGTTACTTTTTGAAAAAAAAATGTTTTTCGTTAGAAAAGGAAAAAATAAATCCCCCTAGGGAATAAAATATGATCTATTAGAGTAAAACGAGATATTCTTCCTTGAGTCCATTCCTATTTACCACAATTGGACTAAATCGGACGTATGCTTGCTAAAAACAAAAGGCCATAAAATGTTAAAAGGTAAAGCTCCCCCTAATGTGGAAGATATCAAGCTTAAATTTGCCAAAATCAGTCCAGTTCTTCCTCGCACAAGGATCTATCTAAAGTGTGACTGCTGGGCATATCTTGCTCAACCCTTAGAGATCCTTTTTCCAGAGATTCGTTATTTATAAAACAGGTAAGAAAATGAATCTCCGTCGGATTTTAACGCCGTGAGATAAAACTTCCCCGGTTTAAACCATTAGTAGCTCCGGATCTGAGCGGTCCTGGACCGATACAAGAAACAATTAGTCGGGCGTACCGTATTACAACGTGGTGACAAGTTTGCCATTTAGACTCCCCGTCTCCGCCGTGGCTGTTTAACACGTTAACTCATAATTTGACATATTGAGGTAATGTTACGTGGCCGACAACAGTTGCTGCTGCTGCAATCTCGTTAGGGTGGTCCTGGATGTGAAAGTGGGACATAACCAGTGGGCGATGAGGTAATGAAGTAGCAGGCTTTCAACCATGTTGCAGAGGCCTAAGGCTGTCTGCGTTTATGAGAGCGTTCTGGCAGCAGTTAGCAGAGCTGCGGTGGTTACTCAGGGTCAGAAATGCTGCTTTAGGGGCAATAATGCCTCGTTGTAATGGTCGGAAAATAATCACTTTAATTTCTCTGTATGGACTCGGAGAAAAAGAAAGCGTGTTTGTGATGAGTGGCTGATTGACAGCGCTGTGGGCCACAGGGGTGTGAGGAAGGGTTTATCGCCTCAGTGGGCAGCAGCAGATAGAAAGAAGAGTACATTTAAATACTTACATGAGGGGGGGGGAGTAAAGGGTAGATACAGTATGCTGCCTGTTAGCCTTGCTCAAAAAACACATACAGATCTTTTCTTCTTCTTCTTCTTCTTCTTCTTCTTTTATGGGCCGTTTCCTTTCAGGGTTTTCCGCAGCTGATCATCCTGTTTGCATCTTCCTCTATCACACCGACCAACTGCATGTCCTCTCTTACCACATCCAGAAACCCCCTCTTTGTTCCTCCCCTTTTTTTCCTGCCTGCCAGCACCATCTCCAGCATCCTTCTACCAGTAGATCCACTATCCCTCCTCTTCTTCACGGGTCCAAACCATCTCAATCTTTCCTCTCTGACTTTGTCTCCAAGGCGTGTAAATGTTTACAGCGCAACTCTGTGATGTTACCGGCTAACAATTCTCCCCTTCTGAATAAACTCGCTCGTCTCATGCGCCTTTCACTTCAGCGTCTCTGTTCAGCCCTCAGCTCCACCCTCAAAGAAACATTAAAAGGAATCAAAGGAACAAAGGCAGCGGTAGCCACATTGTGACGTCACTACTCCAATAGACTTTCATTTTAAACGCTGCTGAACATGTATATCACCAAAATCAAATCACATCTGGGAAAATGCCAAAATCTACCTCTGGGTAGAAGTTCTCGCCATCCTGCTCGCAAACAAACAAACAAACAAGCTGACAGGCACAGGCGTGAAATCATAACCTCCGTGGCGGAGGGTAATAACGGCCTGTCATCACTACCGAGACACTCGGATGCTCTGGGCGGTGACTGAGAGAACGAGGTCAAGCATTCCGGCGGCTGAACAGCCTCAGAGAAAAGGTGAGCAGCTCCGACATCAGGAGTGGAGCCGCCGCCTCACGCCGACAGCAGGTGTGGTGTTTCGGGGGATCTGATTGGGAACCTTCCAGGATGCCTCCTTTTGGAGGTCTGGAGGTGTTCCAGGAATGTCTAACTGAGAGGAGACTCCGGTGTGAGCCCAGAAATCACGTCGGGGACTACATGTTCCATCTGGCCTGGAATATCTGCAGGATCCCGCAGGAGGAGCAGGAGATGATGGAGATGATGGAGATGATGGAGATGATGGAGATGATGGAGACGAAGGAGACGCTCTGAGCCAGCTGCCTCCAGGACCGACCCTGGATCAGCAGAAGAATATTGGACATCCGGGATGGAAGGGTTTGTAAGAAGACATAAGACGATTTATTTTGCATCCGAAAATGAGTTTGGTCGTTCTCCAACGGCACCGGAGCCCAAACGGAACTAATTAATAAATCCAACAGTAATAAATAAAAGATGTAGTAAATAAACAACAAACATTGAAAAGAGGGAGTCAGTGTAAACAGAGATGAGATATGTATAAATAAATAAAATAATAATAAATAAATCTGATTATAGCAGACATTGTTTTGGTTAAAAGATTTCTTTTTTGAAACAGAAAGCTAGAAATGTTGTGGTAGAATCTACAGGATTGAAAGAACCCCTTCATGGTGGCCCGGTGTATCTATTTATTAATGAAGCGTATTAACTGACGGCACAGATTCAAAGAATTCAACAACATCTCCTTTAACCCTTTAATGTTTTCACCAAGAAAAGAATTCAATTACCATAAAACTTTTTTTTTTTTTTATTCATTTCTGATTGAGAAACTCAATTTACCATAAAATGAAAAAAATCTGAATTTAGGTTACTAGAAGAAGTAATTTATTTAAGTTCATCAACAATTTTCTTTTTACAGTGCATGATTAGACCTCTAAAGCCTAAAAAAGAAATTTCCAGCTCTCGAAATTTTTCAAATCTCTTTCAAAATTAAGGAGTCGCAACTTAAATTCAAGACTCAATGGAGCATTTTTTTTTAACTGTGTTACCAGTGAATAATTTTATTTGATTTTTTTTACAGTGTAATATGTGAGTAGAAACTTCCATTCTAGGAGAGTCAGTGTTTTTGTGCTTCTGTGTGTGAAAGAATTATCGTTCTTGCAGAAGACAGAGGGAGATTTACAATTGTCTGTGAAAGAAGAAGAGTATCTGTTTGTGTGTGTGTGTGTGTGTGTGTGTGTGTGAGTGTGTGAGTGTTTGTGTAAGTGTGTGTGTGTGTGTGTGTGCGTATGTGTGTGTGGGTTTGTGGCCACATGCTAAGCCACAGAAGGTTGCCAGTGTTAAGTGTAGCCTCTAGCTCAATGTGTGTACGTGTGTGTGTGTGTGCGTGTGTGTGTGTGTGTGTGCGTGAGGGTGGTAGGAGATTACAGTAACTACTGCCAACTTCAAAGTGTCTACTGGTGTTGTGCTGGGTCAGCATGTTTACACAGGAGAATTGGTGGGACTAACACACAAGCACACAAACGCACACACTCCAAGAACATGCACATGTGTAGACACCTTATCTCCTGTTCTGCCTGCAGATCCCACACACACACACGTAACACGCTCACCGCCCTCAGTGCAGTGGTCTTATCAGCGGTCCCAGTGAGTTACGGGAGGCATTTAATCAGGGTCAACGTACAGCTCTTGGCATCAGACTGATTCCACCATCTGTTGCCCTGTCCTGCTTTCACTCACCCTCCCTCCACATCCAGCACTCTACCTACATATTTCTCGACAACAAAATTTTGCTACAGAGAAGTTCAAACTGGATCTCCGGAGGCTTGGAATAGTTTCATACTTATCGATTTATCAACTTTCTCAGCTACTTTTGGGAAGGACTGCAGGTTTTGCCAACTCTGAAACATGCAGGACACAGCGACCGCCGGTCGCGGTCGTTATTGCTGCTAATAGCAATACCGAATAAAGTTGCAGTTCCATCACTGAGTGGTGTAGATTCTAATTCATCCAGATCATCATAATCCTCATAGGTTTACTCTTCTCCCTAAACTCTGTCCAGACTAACGTATGCTTAGAGTTGGACGACCAGGGATCTGTACATCTAGATTTATACTATCAGGGGCGTGACTGTTTAGAGTTTGACTACCAGGGGCGTGACTGTTTAGAGTTTGACTACCAGGGGCGTGACTGTTTAGAGTTGGACTACCAGGGGTGTGCCTGTTTAGAGTTGGACTACCAGGGGCGTGACTGTTTAGAGTTGGACTACCAGGGGTGTGCCTGTTTAGAGTTGGACTACCAGGGGTGTGCCTGTTTAGAGTTGGACTACCAGGGGTGTGCCTGTTTACAGTTGGACTACCAGGGGCGTGACTGTTTAGAGTTGGACTACCAGGGGTGTGCCTGTTTAGAGTTGGACTACCAGGGGCGTGACTGTTTAGAGTTGGACTACCA